>NWBR01000200.1:67816-84060 GCA_002914575.1 Entamoeba moshkovskii
TACCTTTCTCATTTATTGTTTTGATCTGTTAATTCAAATCTTTTAATTTTTCATCCAAAAACAAAATATTATTCAAAAAAAAAATTACATTAATTGTTATTTAAAATGAATAGCAATTATTCTTTCAATAACAACATTTGGTTGAATTGAAAAGGAAGTGTCAGAACAATTTAAATATTGGTCTTCCAAGCCATTAAACACACTAATGTCATTTGGTTTACAAATAGTAATTTTGTAAAAACCAAGAGTGTAAAGGTCACTTCTTTTGACATCAAACAATTGAACTTTTTGTGGAAAAGCCAATGCAGAATCATATTCAACACCATCAACATTGACGATATATCTTTTTAGACTCAATTTAAAATCTCTTTGAATTGAAAATAAAAAATGATCAGGGTCTGAATTGTAAAATCCAATTGTACTTATTTTTGAATATATAAAAATTCCAAAAACATCTCCAGTTGTTGTAAAATGGATTAAACATATTCTTTCTCTGTCAAAGATTGATGTTTCAATTTCAAATCCTTGGATGTCACTGTCATGTATTATTTCCATTTCTTTGTAACCAGTCCATTCTTTAAGTGTATTTAAACAAATTTCAATTTTGAATTGTTCTTCATTAATTTCAATAACTTTCTCTTTTTCTGATTTTATTTCAATTACTTCGATATCATCAATATCACATTTCTGATTATCTTCTGAATGAATTAGCAAATCAATTGTTTCCATTCTTTTTTGTTTTATTTCATCATAATAATCATTAGTTTTCTCTTTCATTTTTCTTGTCATATCATTTTGCATAATTTCAATCATTTCAACCATCATTTCCCATTTTACTTTCATTTCCTTCCATTCTTTAATCATTTCTTCCACAAATCTAATTCTATCATTCCAAGTATTGATTTGTTCATTACAAACTTCTTTTGTTGGATTTAATTTTAATATTTGCCTTTTCATTTCTTCATAAAACACTTCATATTTCTCATTACTTTCACAACTCGATCTCCACCCACAATTCTCCTGTAATTTTCCTTCGATTTCTCTTATTTTCTTTTTATTTTCGTCCACCTCTAATCTTCCTTTCTCAAAACAGTCATTCCAATCCCATTGGTTGTTGTGAGGATTCATTGAAAGAACTAAGAATTGAAAAACAAAATTAAAAAAAAACAAAAAAATCGAAACCAAAAAATAATTTTTTTTGTCAAAACAAAACCCTAATTGGAATAAAAAAAGAATTAATTTCATTTGAATGGAATCAACCCAATTTGCTGTTGATCAAAAAAAAGCTGATTTGGATTATTATTGGGACTCTTATTCAACAATTAATATTCATGAACAAATGATTAAGGATTATACAAGAACTCATACTTATGAAAAAGCAATTAATTCATGTAATATTAAAGGTAAAATCGTTCTTGATGTTGGATGTGGTTTGGGAATATTATCTTTGTTTGCTGCAAGAGCTGGTGCAAAACATGTCTATGCAATTGAAAGAGCATCAATTGGAGATAAAGCCATTCAAGTAATTAAAAACAATGGATTTGAAGATGTTATTACTGTTATCCGAGGAAGAGTTGAAGATATTACTTTACCAGTTGATCATGTTGATGTTATAATATCAGAATGGATGGGATATAATTTACTTTATGAATCAATGTTAGGATCTGTACTTTATGCAAGAGATAAATGGTTAGTTGAAGGAGGATTGATATTACCAGACAAATGTACAATGTATATTAATGCAATTGAAGATCAATGGTATTATGACAACAAAGTCAATTTTTGGAGAAATGTATATGGATTTAATATGACACCAATGAGAAAAGAAGTGTTGGGCGAACCATTAGTTGAAACGATTAATTCTTCATCAATCGTTACTTCAGACGATTGTATTTTAACACTTGATATCAATACGATGAAATATGAAAATCAATGTTTTAGTTCTCCATTTAAAATAAAGGCATTCAGAGAAGATTTCATTTACGCATTTTCTACTTGGTTTGATGTTCGTTTTCCTCAAAGTGGTGAAGTTCTTTCAACATCTCCTTATCAAGTCGAAACGCATTGGCATCAATCGATATTTTATCTTGAAGAACCAATAACAGTGTCTGCAGGTGAAATTATTGAAGGAACTTATTCATTAAAATTTAATGAAGTGAATCCAAGATTTTTAGATATGGAAATATCATTTGATTTCCATGGAATATTTCATTCTGCCACTTCTTCAATGAAATATAAAATGCAATAATGAATGATCTTCCTTTGTTTTTACAAAAAAACAAAACAAAGTGATTGAAATATAATTATCAATTCTTCTTTCTTTATTTTTTAAATGATTTATTACACAATTTCAATTACAACTACTGAAATATTATCAACACTTCCTTTCGTAAACGCAGTATTTCTTATTGTTGCAGCAAGTTGGTCTGTGGATATTGTTTGATTTAAGATGTTTTCCATTTCTTCGTCACTATTCAATTATTACTTCATTCCCTTTCAAAAAGGTATTGAATCAATAAAATAACAAACGTAAGTGAATCAGTTACTCCATCAGTAACAATCAAGATGTATTTCATTGAAAGTGGATGAATGGAAATGTCTGGTTCATAAGTTAATGGTGGTTGGAGTTGTCGATCACCCAACGAACGAGAAAGATTAATTTGACCATTAATTCTATCGACACCTCTTACATTAATTATATTTCCACCACACGACAATATCCTTTCTTTTTCAAAAGTCACTGAATGATTGTTTGTCATTCGTTTTAATTGACCATTTTCAAAGAAATAAATCGGTGAATCACCCACATGTGCAATAACAACATCATTTGACCGTATAACACAAATAGAAGCAGTCGTTCCACTTTCAGTAAATTGTGAAATATTTGAATGAATACATCCAAAGATTTGTGAAAGTTGTTTTTCACATTCATTTGGATTGAATTGATCGAATTCTTTTTCCATTGAATTTAAACAATACTTTGCTGCTTCTTCACCATTATGTCCATCGAATACTCCAATTAAATCAACAGAAGGAGAATGTTCCCCAATGACATTGACGGTGTCTTGCATTCTCTTATGTTGACCAATTGTTTGTGAAATACCAATTTCAAATCGATTTGAACTTTTATAAGGATGTTTCTTAATGTTATTCCATTTCATTAATTCATCATATAAAACAAACTATCAATTCAATGTCTTCGATTTCTTCATAATTATCTCCTCTTCCACTTTGTCCAATTATTGCTTCTTGTTTAATTGGTAATTTGTATGTGATTGAACATGGAGGAAGAAGAACATTATTATTAAATATAACTTCATTGTTTTCAGTTAAAATAGGTTTTTCCATTCCATAAAATGCTGCCTTTCTTGTACGTTTCCTTCTATCCGAAGTTGACTCACTCATATAAAAGGAAATAAGGATTTAAGGAAGAACTTCAAAAAGGGGGTGGTGTTAAAATAAAAAATGAGAAAGAACGTTCTTGTTATTTTTCTCACTAAACTAAAACAATTTATTTTCAAATAACATTTTATTTTTGGATTTTATTATTATTTTAGTTTCGTTTTTAGTTTTGTTAATTTCTTTTATTTTTAATTTTTGATTTGAATTAATTTTGAATAACTATTTTTAAATTTTGTTTTAGGTTTATTGTTATTCATTCAATTTGTTCTAAGAGATGAACAACTTCTCCTATCTCGATTCGATCTTTGGGTTCATGTTTCCAGCATTGTTCAATTAATTGATATTGTTCATTTGTCATGTTGTCTGGCTTTTGTCTTCTTTTTCCTTCAGTTACAAATTCAGCAATCCTCCATGGAAATTTGAATTCTTCTTTTGGATAAACTTCACACCATCCAAAACATTCATACATTGTAATTGCAAATGAATAAATATCTGCTGGCATTTTATAATATTCTTGGTTTAATGATTCAGGTGCCATATAAATAGGAGTACCAATACCTTTAGTGAATGTCATATTTGTCATTAACATATTGATGTTTCTTGATGATCCAAAATCAGTTAGTTTAGCATTCACTTTTTCATTTTCATTCAAAGATACGACTAAAATATTATCAGGTTTAATATCACGATGTAAAATACCATTTGAATGAAGATATTGGATTCCTTTTGCTGAATCTATCATCATTTTAATTCTTAACTTCATTGGAATTGATTTACTTTTCTTTTTTTTCTTCAAATCTTGTAATGATCCAAATTCAGCAAATTCAGTTACCATACAAATCTTATTTGGAATAAATACAGCCCCATAGAAATGAATGATATGTTCACTTCTAAACTTATCTAACATTGACACTTCTTTTGAAAATTCTTCCATTTTTTCTCTACTGCTGTTTACATCTTTAATTTTCTTAATAGCAACTTTATTTCCTCTGAAATTACCTTCATAAACCACCCCAAATGATCCTTCTCCCAATTTCTTATCTTCTTTAATTTCATCTGGATCTATTCTAACAGTGATATTTGTTTGGAATTGAATAAAGATTGAATGTTGAAATTCTTTACCACTTTTTATGCAATGAGTTGTTATTGCAAATTGATCTTCAATTTTACAAGTACATAATGGTTTAATAAATATTTCAAATTCACATGCCTCTCCTTTATTTAAAATAACTAATTGTGGTTCAATTTGAATCAGATACTTCATTTTTGTTTCTTTTGTTGTCATTTGAATTTTCATTTTTTCTTTACCACAATTTCCAATACAAATTAGTTCTTTTGTTTCTTCTTCAACACCAATTTCTATTCCATCTTCTCCTTCAAAACTAACAATATGTTTGTTCAAACAAATTTCATTCTGATTGTTACAAAATTCAACATTTGATTTTTTCATTTTGAAAATACAAGTTGTTTCTCTTTGTTTTTCTCTGTCATGTATTTGTTTTAAATGGAACAGAAGTAAAACTGTTCCAATGGTTGTTGCAAATACCACAAATAATAAAAATAGAATGACAATCGAAACAAACCACCATTCAATATGGCTTTGACAAAATGTTCCATCATCACTTGGTCGATTCCAAAATGAACATTTTGTACATTTTGAATCATAAGAATTTGTACATGATTTAACATTTTTAAAATATACACATTTAGAGTTAATTAAAACATTATTTGAATTACATGAAGTACATTGATTTGGAATAATTGAACAATTAAAACATTCTGAACTACAATCTGAACATTCTTTGCTTTTCAAATAATATTTACTTTCACATTCCAAACAACCTTCTTCTTTATCGAATCTTAAACAACCAAAAGAATCATTCACTGATTTGCAATATCCAGATGATTTCATGAAATATCCATCTTTGCATTCTAAACATGTTGTATTTCGATTGCATGTTTGACAAGATTCTAAACATGGTAAACATTCTTTTCCTTCCTTATAATAACCTTCTTTACATATTGCACATCCACTTCCATCTGGCATTAGAATATTACAAACATTTTTATATTTTTCATTGAATAAACAAGAATAGTTGTTTGATAAAAACATACTTAAAGGACATGTTAAACAATGATTCTGATTTAAACAAGTCATGCAATTGTTTTGACAAAGAAGACATTGGTTTTCATTCAGATAATATCCTTCTTCGCAAACATAACATCCAGTATTTGTTTGTTTCAAACAATGACTAATATTCATTTTTTCACATTTTCCATTAGTTTGAAGTATGTATGATTCCTCACATTCTTGACAAGTATTTTCATCAATAAATGTGAGACAATTTCCATTGAGTTCTTTGCATTTCCCAGAAATTAATTGATAATTTGGTTTACATTGAATACATTGGTTTTTGAAATATTTTTCACAATTCAGAATTGAACTACATCCACCATTTTCATTGATTTGATAAGTATCAGAACAAACTAAACATTGATTTAAATTACATTCTTCACAATTGTCAAATCTTTGAGAACATTGTAAACATTGATTATTTTCAACAAATTCATTTTTGAAACAATAAATTGATTCATTCTTTTTGCTGATATTTTCATTTTGAATTTGACATTTAATTCCATTGTAAACATATCCTTCTCCACACAAAACACAATCTTCCTTGGAATAATGACATTGTTCATCAATTGCTTGAATGCATTCAAAATTTTCATTCAAATAATAACCAATATTACATATTGAACATTTGTCATTTTCTTGTTTGAAACAATTCTCAGTAATTTCTTTACATTGACCATTTTCATTTGTAAAGCCGTTGTTACATAACAAACAAAAAGTAGAATTAACACTTCGAAAACAATTTGAAATATTTGTTTTTTCACAATGCTTATCATTAAGATAATATCCATCATAACAACTCAAACATTGTGATTCTTCTATTCTGTTGCAATTGGAATCTTTGACACAATTATTTGACAAATCAAGTATATAACCATATCTACAACTTTTACATTCAGATTTCAATTTTCCAATGACTTTTGTCGTACAAGTACCACTAGAATGAACTTTGTTTTGATTATTTAACGGATATTGATTATTCATTCCAAATAACATAACGTATGATGTTTTTTCATTTCCAAAATCTGCGAAATTCATAACAATTCCATTTATTTCTCTTTTTGTTGAAACAATGTAAGTTGTGGATTTATCATCTTCTGTTTTGTGTTCAACAATCAAAACATCTCCTTGTTGTTTACTTATTTTAAAAGTAAGTAAATCATTTTTTCTTGATGTATGTCCATACAGCCTGACATATGATGATTGTTCTGAACTTATTTTCATTCTGGAATATGGATACGAATAAATATTCAATGTTTGTTCATTTGATATTCCTGTAATTGTTTGATTGGCACTTGCCATATAAAATGGAGTTTCTTTATTAACATTCAAATAAGTAATTTTTGTTTGACAAATTGAAAAATTATCTCGAGATGTTGAGTTAAAAGGATTGTTTTGACAACTACAACTCATTGAAACATCACTTACACCGTAACAAAGATAATGCCTTCTCATTTCTCCACATTCGACTTGAACACCTTCATTCCAATCGAAAGAAGCATCTTTTCCATATCTTGATAAGTAATAAATACATCCCCTTTGAACATATCTATCTTCTGCCCAAATGTTAATTTCTTCGTCAGATGATGGTCTTTCTATATTCCCATAAAATGTTCTTTCAACAGGAATTCGATATTCTCTTGGGTCATATGATGCTATCCATAACCCTTTGACATTTCCATAATATCTTGTTGGTGTGTTTCCAATAAACAATATTTGCCTTTTGTGCCAAATGTAATTTACATCTGACCCACTAAAATAGAAAGGAACATCGTTTGAGAAATATTGAAAATAATACCACTTCCAATCATTCATGTCGTTTGTTTTTCGAAATTCAAATTCAAATCCTGTAAATGGTACTTCAAATGATGTTCCACAAATAATGTCATCATCTACATTTTCAGCAACAATTCTTTTTGTAGTTTTCACATCAGTCAAATAAAGATTATAACTAATTGTTTGAATTCCATCCATAAGACATTCACTGTGATCATCATTTATAACAAGAGTAGTGCTACTTTCACTTCCACAATAAACTGATTCAACAACGAAATATATCAATAAAGAGAAATATAATATCATTTTCATTGCAATGATTTATTATTTGTTAGATTTCAAAATCCCTAAAGAAGAATTGTTTGTACAATGAATTTTTCATTTTCAAAATGGTTTAACGGTTGAGTCTATGCAAACAAACCAGAATTCGACGAATAAAAATTCTGCAACAAAGTTGAAGATTCCATTTCTCTTTAAATTAATTCGCATTTTTCGTTTTTTGTAAAACAAAAAATGTGAAAAAGTAGAAAATTCTTCCTTCTTTTAGTTGAACTATACCTATAGTAATTTTGAATCACTTTATTAGTTTTTTCTCCAATAGATTATTCTACACTGAATCTCCAATTTATTTTGCATCAATGAACTATTTATTAAATAGTTAAATTATAAAATAATAATTATAAAATAAATAATATAAGAAAGAGAAGAACTTTCAAACAACAGAAAAGAGAGAAATGGCCAAACAACCAAAGGAAACCCAAACAGAAAAGAAACGTGAATCAATCGCCAGAGAAGTTTGTGAAGAAAGCTTTATTATTGGATTTGCCATTAAACTTGGAATCCCATTAAAACTTGAAAGAAAAATCAAAAAGGATGGTAAATTACAAAGATTTAATATTGTTGAAGTTGAAAATGAAAGTATTACCAAAGTTATTAATGAAATATTTGAAAATTGGAAAAATGGGATCAAAGATGGTTCTAAAATTATTAAAAGAGATATTGATAAATGTAAACAAAATATTATATACAATGTTCTAATGGAATGCATAAGCCAGTGTGGTCAATGTATAAATTATGAAATTACAAGGAAAAGTGACAAAATTATTAAAAGAACAAGAATATTAACTTTTAATGGAACAGAAAAACAAGTTATTCAAGACATTGGAAAACAAATTAATGATTATCTTGTCCAACAAATTAAAATTGATCGTGGAATGAAAAGAAAGAAATGTCAAAAGGTTATTGAATTAATTGATCCAAATATCTATATTCCTATTATCTATTCTTCATCTCCTTCTTTTTCTGAAAATACATCCACTGATTATCCTACTCCTTCTGTCCTTCCAAGTTTAAATGAAGCCTATATGAATCATGAAGTTTTCAATTGTTCTTCTCCTGTTGCTCCAGAACAAAATCTTACAATTGATGCTTCTCATAATTCAGAAGAAGTTGTCAGCAACAATGAAGATGTATTTCCTTGTTGCAATGGAGCCGTCGGCTACAATGAAAATGGATTTCTTTGTAGCAATGTTGTTCAAGTTTACTTTGCACCAAATGGTTCAGAAGTTATCAATGTATTTCCTTGTGGCAATGTTTTTCCGTTTTACTTTGCACCAAATGGTTCAGAAGTTATCAATGAAGCTTACTGCACTCGATATTAAGTTTGACACGTTAATAGAACGAGAGTTTTTAGAAGAGACCTTAAGAATTGGTATGTTTTAATATTTATATTAACAACGACATATCCATATTCCTTTTGTGTCTTCATAGAAAGTCAAGTTTTATTAAATTATAACTTAATTAAATTTTTTGTTTTTTAATTCGTTTTTATTTTTTTGGAAATGTTATTAAAAACAATTTATAAATAACATTTTTTTATTTGATTGAATTTATTGGGATTAACTCATTCATTTCCCAAATGTCAATTCTTCAAACGAAAACCTAAAAGTAAGATGGTTGTTGAAAAAAAATTAAATTCAATCAATTCGATTTAAATTTCAATGAATTCAATTGGGCTTTTATCATCTTTTTGTTTTTTTTCATACACCGCGCAAGTGTTTAGAACATCTTTTGTAAAGCAAATTGAAACAATAAAAGGAAATTCACCAGTTGTATTTGTGGGGTTTACATCAATTCTAAAGTAGTTTTTCAATTTGTCACTTATATAAATCTTACTTAAATTACGACATTTATTAAAACAATTATTTCCAAATGTTTTAATATTTGAAGGAATTGTAATTTCTTTCATTGAACATCCTTCAAATGTTCTATCCCCAATTCTGCAACAACATTGTGGAATTATATTTCCATATTTTCTTCTATCACTTCTCGTGTATTCAACTTTCTTCACATCAATTCCTTTTGATTTTAACATCAAATAATGTTCATAACTAAACCATCCTTTCATTTTATTTCCATTTAATAAATTAATTTCTTTTAATGGACAATGTTTAAATATTTCAGATAATATTTTGGCTTTTCCATTTTCAAAATCAATTTTTGTCAATGACTTGCAATTAAGAAAAGCATATTTACCAATGTAATTAATGCTTGATGGTATTTCCATTTCTTTTAATGACCAACAATTCTCAAAACAATATCTTCCAATTGTTTTCAATGTTGATGGTAATTGTATTGTTGAAAGTGAATAACAATCTCTGAAAGTTTGTTCATTTAATTTTAAAATTCCTTCTAATTTCACTTCTTTTAATGATGTACAAAATGCAAATGCTTTTTCTCCAATTGTTTTTTTATAGATATTGTTTTTAACAATATGAATTGATTCCAATGTTGTATTTCCTTTAAAACATCCTTTTTCGAAATGTAGTATTGAACAATCTTTTTCAATTGATTTGATATTAAATCTTGATCCATTTGAATTTCCAATTCCAATAAGATTTATTGGTAATTTATTGAAACTCAATTGATAACATCTGTTAAAACAATCTAATTTTATATGATTTAGTTGTTCTATTCCTTTAATTTCCTTTAATTTCGAACATTTATCAAAGCCGTATTTCGGCAAAGAATTCAAATAGGTTGAATATGTAACAGAAGTAAGATTTGAACAACGATGAAAAGCATTGTCTCCAAGATAAGTTGTATTTGAGATGTTAACTTCTTTCAATTTTATGCAATATCCAAAACAATCTTTTTTTATACATTTTACATTTTCTAAGTTAATTCTTTCCAATGATATCATACCTGAGAAATTGTTGTTCCACAATAATATGACATCTGGTGAAAGAATAATTTCTTTGATAACTTCTTTATATGTAAATAGATAAGTAGGAACTATTTGAATTGAATTGATTTCTAGAATTTCTTTATTACATAAATCTTTTGTTTTAATTAATTTACAATCAATGTCTGTTGGTTCTTCTTCATTTTCTCTGATCCAAACATTTCCAGTACATGTTATTCCATTACTTTTCATTAATTTATATAATTCATATGACAAATCTAATCCAAATTCTTTTGAATTGTCAGATATTGTTATTGTTTTTAAAGAAGAACATCCTACAAAACAATCAATATCCATTATTTTTAAATTCTTTGAAAGTGTCACTGAATTCAAATTATTACAAAAATCAAAAGCGAAGTCTTTAATTTCTGTTACATGTGATAGATCGATTGAAGTTAATAAACAGCCATGAAAACAAAAACAAGGGATAGAATTAATATGTTTTCCAAGGTTTATTTGATGTAATTGAGAACCCCTAAAAACACTTCTTTTTATCCCAGCATATTCGGAACAATTAATAGTTTCAATTTTCTGATTTCTTGTTATTCCTGAAAGTATCAATTTATCACCTTCTTTTTTATTTCCTGAACTTAAAAACGTATTATCAACATAAAGCTGTTTAAAAATTGGTCTAATGTGATAGAATTGTTCATAAAATTCAATTGTCCTTATATCTGACGAATACCAAACAATATAACAATATAAATTGGGTATTATTTCATCGTATACCCCGTAAATATATTGAGTTTCAATATTAATAAATAACTTTAAGTTGTCTTTTTTTAAAGGAATTGGATTAAAATGAAACATATCAACTAAATATTCAAATTTCTTGTTTGTCAGCATAGCATTGATATAATCATCAGAAATTATAAAATATTTCGAAACAATTAATAATGAATATCGATCTAATTTAGTTTTCATCAATTGACAAAAAAAGTTCTTTTTGAGTCTTGTTCCAAACTTAAAAATAATTATAGTTATGAGTTGTTGTGAATTAACTTATTTGAAAAATTTCGTTGGAATGAACTCATTCAATATATTGTATGATTCAGATGAAATGCCTTATCATCGAACTTCATTTGAATCAGCTATTACAGGAAGAAACAATGTTGCGATAATTATTATAGCAGAAGAGAAATATATATTTGGGACATATGTATCAGGGTGTATTCCTCAAATACCAAATGATTTCGAACAAGCAACCAATTTAAAAGAAGATGAATCATTTATTTTTAGTCTAAAAAGTGATGGAATTGAAAATCCAATGAAATTTAATAAAAATTTGAAGTTTAGTGATGAATTAAGTGAAATGTATAATAATATTGGAGAAAATACAATACGCATTCGGGGATATAGCGCTTTTTCTTACTATTTAATTTCATTTGGACATTGTTTTGGTTGTTATCAACCAGTTTTAAATGACCCAGAAAGTGGATATCTTTATTGGAAAATAGATGGATGGTATAATTATAAAGTAACTCATGAATTACTTGTTGGCAAGAAACAAATTAGAGAAAGTAGTAATACTGATTATAAAATTAATAGGTTATTGGCAATTCAATGTAATTAATTTTAAATAGAAAGTTGAGCAAAAAGTAATTTAAAAGAAACTATTAAAGTTAATAATTCATAACCATCTTTCAATTTTAAAGGAATAGTTGATATTTTTTTATTTGTTTTTCCTTCATGAACCATTAATTCTTCTTTACAAATATCAAGAAACAAAATAATTTTCATTTAATTCACATCGATTAACTTCATAGAATTCAAACATAACAGTGTTCTCCAAAATATCTCATTGTTTTATTTTCTTTTAAATGATTCTCTCATTTCAAGTCTCAAAGGTATTTGAATGTCATTTTATAAAGCAAATGATAATATTAAAGAGACATTTCAAAATACAAAAAAATGAATAAAATGAAACTAATTAAAGAATTGAATAATTGAAATAATACTATAATACTTAATCGAAACCAAAAAGAGTAATACTTGCATCAGTTGTAGTGACAGCAGTATCGAAACCAAATTGAGTAATTGCCATATTAACAACTGGATTAATTCTATGACCAAAGAAACCATCATAATATTTAATTTCTTGAATCATTTTACCACTTTCACTGTTGTAAGTTCGAATAAATTGTTCAGCACTTCCACAAACAAAATAGGAAGCAGTTGGATGTGCAACTAAGCTTGTTAATTTCGGAACTTGAACTTTTCTAATTTGACCACCTCTAATATCAATCAAAGCAGCAATGGAAGGGTCATTCATTCTTGCAACAGCACCAGCAATAATTGTATTTCCAGAACTTGGTCTTGAAGCAGTGATAATTGGTGAATGAGATATTTTCCAAGTTTTAACTTCTCTTTCTTGTTGAGGAAGTCTCATATCGAACAAAGTAACTTTACCATTGACATTACCAACAATAAACATATGGTCACTAAATTCATTATATTCATTAACACAAGTAATTGATGATTTCATTCGGACATTTCCTTCCAATTCTTCTTTTTCTAAATCCCAAATTCTTATCATACTGTTTCCTGCAGTCAGCAACTTAGTTTCACCGAGTCCAATTACTTTAGCTCCAATATCTGGTAAACATTCCTCCATCACTCCAGTAAATCCACTTACTAATACGTTACTTCCACTATTATCCCAATCTCTCCATATCCTAACTGAACCATCATTTGATCCAGTGACTAACAATGGGATATCAGTTTTATTTAACCAAGTCATTCCAGTAACAGAAGTGTTTGGTGGATTCAAATTATTCCATGCATTAACAACACTTTCACTGTTGGTATCAAATACTCTGACATTTGATCCTTTATTACTTCCAACAACAAGCAATGGTAAAGTTGGATGGAACATCATAAAGCCAGGAATAAAAGGATGTTCTTCTTCCGTAATTAAACGACCAATTTGTTTAAGTCGATGATTTTCAAAATCACTTCCAATAAGAGTGAATTGAGTTCTTGATTCAACATATTTAGTTTTAAACCACTTCTTTTGTGGATTCATTTCTGTTTCTTTTTTTAAAAGTGGTTGCGATAATTCATAAACTCTTGCTTCATATAATCTCAATGCAATATTGTTTAAAGCAGTCACCTTTCTTTTTGGTGATATAGATCTTCTTTGTTCATCTTTATTTGTATATACTTCTAATATTCCATTCAATATTTCTGCTGCTGCATTAACATCAGTATCAGGATCTTGAAGTCCCATTTCAACTGTTTGTAAGAATATATCAAAATCTATTGTTGAACCAACTAATACTCTTGCTAATCTTTGATACAAAACAAGTAAATGTTCTCTAACCTTTGGACAAGCATCATGAACTAAGATTGCTGAATTCAAAACAATGACATTACATAATTCACCCAAATCAGCATAAGGTTCTCCAAATAACGTAGTTAAACAATTTAATAAAGAAACACGAACTCTTGGACTTGGATCTTGAAGGAAATTAGTTAAAGCATTTGTAATTCCACTTCTTTGAGCTCTCATTTTAATTTCAATAGTACCATCCCATAATTTACTTAAACACAATAAAGCCCAAGAACGAACTTCAACATTTTGACTTCCAAAGTAAAAATGAATAACATCCAAAATATTAGATTGAACCAAAGTAGTTTTAACTTGAGTATTATCTTCTAACAAAGTAGTTAAAACAAAGAAAGAATGAGCATTAGTAATATTATTTAAATTTGAAGTATTATTTTTCAAGACATTTAAAAAATAAATTTGATGGTTTTCTCGTATTAAATTTTGATGGAACGTTTTCTTTTTATCAACAACTAATATTTTCATCCAACAAAATACTAAATGTTCATAAAAATCAACACTTGTAGTTGAACTTAATAATTTTAATATGTATGGAAATATTCCTACAGCTAATGCTTGATCACATGCCCATGGTCCTAAATCTAAAAATCTACATAATAACCCTAACGCTCGCTCTCTTAATGTTTGCGATAAAAGTACTTGTAGTAATATTGGTAATTGTGCAGCTGTGGAATTGGCAATTGAATCGGATTCTAACCATACTTCAAATGCAACTAATTGTTCATCAAAGAAAGAAGAAGTACTTTCATTAAAACTATTACAATGACTATTAATTTGTAATAAACATAATTCAAGAGCTCTATCCCAAACAACCCATAAATAATGATTAGAAGCATCAGGTAAAGTAGGATAAGACATTGGTTTACATTTTAAAGATTGCATAACTCTTTGAGCCAAAAAGAAATTTCGACAAATTGAAGCAATAAGTAAATCTTGTCTAAATAATTTATAAAACAATGGTCTTGGTAATACATTCCATGCAATTGAATCAGTTACTGCTGTAAATATCCAATTTAATTCACCTAATGGTGTTCTTCTATTATTTAACACACCAGGAATTCGATCAATAATAGTTGGATCCCAATCCATTAATAAAGAGTTTTGAATGTAATGTAAAACTGCCACTCGTAATGGAGTTGTTAAACAAGAAGTAAATAAGTCGGCTGGATAAAATGGATTTGTTGGTAAAGTTTCATCATCTTGGCATGAAGCCAAAAACATGAAATTGTCTGAATTCTTTTTATTTCCTTTCTTTTGTTTATTTTGAGCATATTTCTTACACCAAGTCATTATTCTTCCAGCACAATTACAATCAAATATATAAATACTTGGTGAACCTAATGTTTGAAGTAATTCATATATTTGAAGTGGAATGTATTGTGTAAAATCTTTATCGAAAAACCATATTTCTCCATTTAATGTTGGTAATGGAACACCATGTCCATTATAATGAAATAATATCCGATCAGCATCAGCCATTCTTCTGAATGTTAAACAAAGTCTTCTTACATCTTCATATGTCGGATCACAACACGGTTCAATTTTACTTCCATTTTGCCATGATCGATATTGATCAGTTAAATTAGCAGCAATATCATAAACTAATTTACGATTAGTTTTACCCGCAGTATCAATCCAACATTCTTTTGAAGCAGAATCCTTTTGTTTAATTTGATCAGGTGAATCCGTTCCAATATTTAAACAAAGTGTTAATATTAAATGAATTGTTTTAATTCTTTTTGTATTAATTCCAATAGATTCATCGTAAAAAAATGATCGAGAAGGAAGAGGTGTACTATAACAAACACCATTATACACTGTTTTTGAATCTTCTTCATTTGTCATTGTTTTTACAATTTTTTTATTAACTTTTTAGTTCTTTTTATCATTTTTTTTATTTTTGTTTTTTTCTTTTTTATAACATTTTTGTGATCCTATTTTCTGTTATTAAATTAAAAATTGTTTTTGCATTTTGTTCACAACTAACACTCTGTTTCTTCTGTTTGATGTTGTTATTAATCTGACTGTATTAGTTCAATGTGTATTACGTTGTAGAATTAATATTCCAATATGAAATTATGAAAAATTCAAAAGAAAAAAATTAATTTATCAACCAATTAGCATTGATTTATTGAAAAATAGTTTGTTGTTTACTTTGATTCAATTTGATCAAAGAAAGGAGTATTTTCAAAATTGGCTTTAAACTTAATACAAACATCGAGATTTCCTGTTATTGATTGTAATTCAGAACAATCTCCAAATGCATTATATCCAATTTCAACAACGCTCACTGGGATATTGATTTCTTTTAATCTTATACATTCATTAAAACAATCATC
>NWBR01000200.1:88051-98692 GCA_002914575.1 Entamoeba moshkovskii
GATCTGTGCAGTTTTTTTGACTTTTTTCAAAGGGTTTTGTTTCTCTCTTTTTGCTTACTTTTCCATTTACCTGTCTGTTAATGTGTGATATTCATCCGTAATTTGAGCTGAACAAAGAGAAATAATCGCAAGTATCAGTAAAAAGAACATTATGAAAATCAAGTTCAAAACCAATCCTTTTATTTCAGAAACCACATAATGAAAACGTTTCAAAATTGTCTAGAATTATTGTTTTCGATCAAAACAAGAAGTAATTCAAGTTTTAAAAAGGAAAAAAGAGTCCATTTTTCTAAAAAAATTAAAACTGTCAAATTTCGTTTGAAAAAAGTTACAAAAACAATAATATCTCTTTAAGTCAAGTTGTACGCTGAAATGATTTTTATTGTTTTTGTTTGAGAAAAACTCCGTAATACAATTAATTTTAATTTTAATTTTTCCCTTATATTTTTCATTAAAAAACAGTTTTTTTGTGAATTACAAGATTTATTTGCATTGCTTACTCCTTATTTTTATTGAATTTGTTCATAAGATTTTTAACAATTTTGGTTCACTCTTACATTGCTGTTTTTACATTATTATGAGTGATCAAAGTGGTGTTGAAAAAATGAGTAACTTCAAAAAAGAACGCATGAAACTAGTGAAAATTAATATTTTCATCAACAAGGACATTTGAACAAAATATTTTTTTGTTACATTTTGTGATTTTCAAAAAATAATTTCAATCAAGGATGTCCAAAATAGTTGTTTTTAAGACTGAAGGAATTAATTCTGCCCACATTTCAAAAAATTTTTGGACATCCCTGATTTCAATATTAAATTCTATCGCTTCACATCAAAATTATTGTGTTCAAAATTTGTTTTTCATTGGAATATGCTATTATTAAATACTCTTCAATTAAATTTGGAAGAAGTAGTATTTATTGATTTCCAATTTTTCAATGTAAAGGAATGCCTTTGTCTATTAAGAAATTGAAATACTTGAATAAAACACATTTAAAATGTATGAATTTCTATTGAAAACAATTTTATTTCAAATTTTAAAACTCCATAAAATAAACTTCGAAATGAAATAATTAAAAACCTTTTAAATTAGATGAGAAGGAAAGAAAGGATTGTGGCAACCGCAATAATAAGTGAAACTGTGGAAGAATCACTTTCATCTTCATTTTCTCCATCATTTTTGGAATGACTTGAAGAAGTATCATTCTCACCATTATTGTTGGAATAACTTGAAGTTGAACCTACCTCACCTTCAAATGAACTGCTTGAATCATTTTCTGGAATAGTGGGACAGTCAGCGTATCCATCAACATTGCAAGCACTACAACTATATTTAATTTCTTTAGTTCCTTCAGCTTGAGAAATGCATTCTTCTGGGGTGTTGTAAGTATTTAAAACAATTTTTTCATTCTCAATTGTATACTTACTTGTTTCAGAGCATTCATTTATTACAATATTTGTAGAAATAATTGCATTTTCAACATTTGTGATAACGCATCCGAAAGATTCTATAAGAGTTGCGACTGTTTTTCCATCAAATGGATCAGAATCAACTAAATCTTGTAAGTACCCAATTGAAAGTCCTGATGAGCAATCAGGGCTTGAGTAACTCGCCAAAACATATTCATTATTTGAATCCATAACAATTTGTTTTGAGGTTGCTTCTCCTTTTTGAAGACATTCCCCAAGTTTTAATACAGTGCATTCCAAATTTGAAACTTTCTTATATCTTGTTCCAGTTACTGATATTTTATTAAATTCAACTGTATATGTCTCTTCTCCAATTGTAATTAAATTATTAGTATTTGAAGTAACCAAGGATTCAATATTTAAACATTCAGCATCAGAATAACTTATTTCTGTAAAAAGTGGTCCAATAACAACGTAAATACTATTTCCAAAGCAGTTATTAAAGAAATATGCAGTTTTTATTACCATTGGTGGGTCAGAGGTGTCATAGATTCTACCAATTCCAATGGAATTAGTTGTATCAATAAAGTTTAGAGTTTGTTCTGACAATAAGTATTGATCTTGTTTATTTAAAAGATAGACTCTCGCTTCTTTTGCTGAAATAACTTCAAATATTTTCTGAGGTCTTTCTACAATATCTTCGGCAGTTGTAAGTACTTGGACTACTCTCATATTGTTATTTTCATTATCCAAAGAAAACTTACTTTCTCCGACATTAAAAAATGTTATTTTAGATTCAACTCTTTGGAAATTTTTTGTATATGTTGTATTTATAATGTCGTCTGATGAACATTTCAAATCAGAGTAATGATGCAATGAAACACCAAATTGTGAAGAAACGTATTTATAATAATGCGCCAATTGAAGATCTTTTTTGACAAAACATACATTTCCAATGATATATTCTTTTACAAAGCCATCCTGGTCATTAGGGAATGTTGTTTCAATGATTTGATTCTCGATTTTTAAAGTCTCTATTTTCAATTCAACTTTAATTTTTTCACTTTCAGCGACCGTACAATCATCTGTTTTGTAAGAGTAGTAATAATAAACTTCAACAGTTCCATTTGTAGAACTCTCTGTTTCTTTATTGATTTTAAAAGAATAATCGAGTCCATTTCCACAACAGACTGTAAGTTCTTTAGTGCTTACATATTTTTCATCCATTTCAAAGATATCAGAGAAAGAAGTTCCATCTCCTTCAATTTGAGGATCTTTCAAGAAGTAAACGTTTGCTGATAAGCAAACAGAAAAAAATAATGAGAACAAGAACATTGAATGATTGTATCATAAAAAATTTCTTTAAATAGTTCTTGAGGAAGAAACAACATTGCATTGTTACAAAAAAAGTCCCATGTTCGTTTCAACTCGTTGAGTCTAATGCAAAAATTGGAATAAAAAGGATAAAATTAGCTTGGTTAAATAATTTTTTTCGCATTTTTTTTCAGAGAAGTCTTTCGAATTCATTTCGAAACAATTTATTTGGTTAAAATTAGCTTTTTTGACATATTTTGCATTTTTCTCAATTTCAAAGGAGAAAAAAGGATAGTTGTCACTGTTGACTCGTTTCAACTCTTCTACCCAAACAAGTAATTGGAATAGTATTGCGGAATTGAAAAGCAGTAATCTTTTTCGCTGCTTATCAACTCGGACACTTTAATAATTTTTCTGACACAACATTAACTTTTCGAACAGGATTGTCCAAATTATGACTTCTTTTCTTTTTAAATGATTTAGAAATAAATTTCTTAAAGATTTTTTTTATTCCAAAACAATCTTTTTATTGAAAGTCTTTTTCCAAAGTTCATGAAAACAATGAGTAAATAGAATTGTTTTTTAAAAAATTCACCCAATTTGTTTTTATATTTTTAGTTACAATGTTACTTCAAAAATTTCAACAAAAAGTAAAGCAAATTTCTCACAAATAAAGGTTTATGAAAAAAAAACTTTTTGGGATCATACTTCAAAGGTGTGGTTATGAGAAACTAAACCAATTTTTGAATCATTTTAAACTAAAACGCAATTACTTCCTTTTTTGTAATTTTCAAATAAAGGAGTATTCATAAAACTCTTTTTAAATTTCTTGCAAACCTTAATATTTCCAGTTATTGTTTGCAATTCTACACAATCTAAAAATGCATTTTTTTTTTATCATTTTCAATTTCATTGGCATATCAATTTCTTTTAATTTAACACACCCTTTAAAACAACACGTACCAATAAAAGTAAGAGATGAAGGTAATTCAATTCTTGTTAAACTTTTACATTCATAAAAACAAGATTCCGGTAATTCTTTCATATACTTTGGCATTACAATAGATTCAAGTGATGAAAATTTTGAAAATGTATTATTTCCAAGACAAATAACAGAATCAGGTAATTCAATATGTGTTAATTCTGAACAATAACGAAACGAAGAATTAAGATAATTTAATGAAGATGGAGTTATCAATCTTATAATTGGATTATTTGAAAATGCATTATTTCCAATATATGTAATTTGTTTATTTATTTTTTTTTGTTTAATTAATGTGATTTCACTTATTCCACTCTCATCAATAAAAAAGTTACTTCTGACATGATAAAATTGTGATATAATTGTTGTTGGAATTGTAAGTTTATCACATTTTTGAAAGCAATTATCACCAATTTTAATTAGCGATGAAGGTATGTTGATTTTAGTTAATGTATTACATCCAGAAAACATACCATCAGATAATTCCATCATATTATTTGGCAATTCTACTTCTTTTAATTGAAGGTTGTCACTAAATGCATTGATTCCAAAATGAATAACATTACTTGGAATTGTTAATGATGTTAATTTACAACAACTAAAACAATAATCTCCAATTCTTGTAATTGATGATGGTATTGTTATTGTTGATAATCCATTTCCTGAAAATAAACCATCATTGAAATTAACAACAAATGGTGAATATTCTATTGTTGTTATTTGATTGCAATTATTAAATAAATATTTATTCAAAGAAGTTAAAACACTTGGTAATGTTATTGCTGGTAATTGAGAACAATTACAAAATACATATTCACCAATTCTAGTTAATCTTGATGATATTGTAATTGACGTTAATAATTCACAACTTTTAAAACAATAATTACCAATTTCAACTATTGAATCTGGTATTTTGATTTCTGCAATATTTGAATATTTGAAAGCCTTAACATTTAGTTTATTAACACCGCATGGTATTTCATTTCCATATTTCATTCTATCATCATTAGTGTAAATAATTCTTCTGAATTTGATATTTTGATATTTTTCTTTCATTGTTAAATATTTATGATATGATAATTGATAATACACATAATAACCACTAATTTCACCATCCGAAAATAATTCATCATTTCTCTCAAATAACCATTGAGTTTGTAAATTAATAAAATACTTTCTTGATTTCTGATTAATTTTAAATGGATTAAAATGAAATTTATCAATATTATCTTTGAATTTTGAATTAACTAATGTGATATTAATTATATCTGAAATACTTTTAAAATATTTTGAACATATTAACATTGAATATGAGTCAAGTTGACTTTTCATTTTTGTTTTATAAATTTTTAGTTTTTAGTTTAGAAAAAAAAAATAAAAAAAATAAAATCTTATTAAAATGGTAGTAATTGGAGGGGTCTTTTGTGTTTTTGGAATAAGTTATTTAATTACTGTTGTAGAAAATTTTGAGTGGACAAACAATACTTTGACTGATATCCTATTTCCTATTAAAATGTTTGTATTTCTTGGATCATAAAGCGATAAACAACAAGTGACTCTATTTCCAATAATAAAATATGAATTAATATCTTCTGTATTAAAACAACAATTCATAATTGAATTATCTTCAAATGTAACATTCGAATTAGCGACTTCAATCGTATTTTGGCAAAATGAATTTTGAATATCTTCTTTTAAATTCCATTTTGAATTTGAATTAATAACTACTTGATTTAAATACAATGAGTTGGATCCATAAAAATTAACTTCAAAATTTTCGCATTCCAATAATTCGTAAACCTGAAATTGTTCACAACCAAAAATATGAAATAAAAATTTCAAATTTAACGGAAATTATTAAATATTGCTTAAGTTCCGAGTTTAGTGATAAAGTATTTATCGTGTTCATGATCATCAATTTCCCAAGTATTGTAATTAAAAAAAACTTCATTTTCAAAACAAATTATATTTTAATGGGCGTACATCTTTAACGAACGAAATAAATCAACTCGGTAATACCCGATTAAATTAATTATAGCCCTTCCCCCAATCATTTTAAAACCACCATTATTGTGATAAATTCCTTTTTCTAACCATAAATCAACTCTAGTTTCAATAATTTGTAAGATTGGGGTTATTCCACCATTCTCGTTAATACAATCTTATGTTAATCCAAACGAACCAGAAGGTAAGTTTAAATAATCACAATTCCCACATGAACTGTTAAACCCTTCAGAACAAGAAGTACCTAAAGGAGTATAAACACAGTCAATACTTATTACATTCAACGAAGACAAAAGGATTAAGCAAAGATTCATTACGATAATTTGCCAAGAAGAAGGTCAATTTCAATTTTTCATTGTTTTTTTGAAATATGAAAAAATAAAAAAATTTTCAGTTAAAATTTAATTGAAAACTTGTTGTGACTCTCCGTCAATCATTGATGTGGTATTATCGTTCGAACTAATGGTTGGAAATTATTGTTGCGTTGGATTGGAACAACTGGATATATAGGTAAGTTTGGGTGTATTTGAGTGTTAATTTCAATATTTTGACAAGATTCCATCTGAATTGGATTTGAAGTATCAATTAATTTCATTTCACGACATCTTATTAATTTAACTTCTTTTCCTTTAAGATCACCATGACATTGTAATTTAGAACAATCTTCAAATGTTATCTTTTTAAGTTGTTCATTTATATTTAAATAATCTCCTTCCATTTTTTTCAAAACAAATTCTTCTTTACAATTTTTAACGAAATAATTTAAATTTAATTTTGAATTGTCCACAACACATTTATTAATGAAAAATTCTATATGTGATATGAATTTTGAATTTTCAATTTGAACGTTATCAACAAAGATATGTTGATTATCACTCTTAAGAAATAAATCACTATCTTTTATTTTTAACAATTTAATAATGTTTTTCACTTTGATGTGAGAATTAAAATGATTATTAATTATTGAAGGACCAGCAAATTCAATTGGTTTGTGATATTTGAAAAGTGAAGTTGTATTAATTGTCAGTTTACAATTATTGAATTCTAAAATACCAATTAATTCATTTTTTAATATAACATCAATATTTTGACAATTTTCAAAAGTAATATCGCATTTAATTAATGATTTTATTTTACATTCAACATCTTTTCCATTTCTAATTATCAAATGTTTCTTATCAGTTACTATTTTTGTGTTTTCTTTCAATTCAATTATTTCTTCATCTGTTGTTACTATATTGTTAGTTATTGGTTTTTTACATTCATTATTTCCAATTGAAACAAATGATTTAATATTTGGTATGGATCCTTCAATATTAGTTAATTTGCATTTCATTACTTCAATTTTTTCAATTTTATTCTTTCCCAAATCAAATTTACATTGATTACATTCATCTATTATCAATTTCTTACAACTTTTAAATATATTTCTAAAAATGCCATTATTTATATTCACAATACTAATTTCATTTGCTCTGTTCAAATTAATTGGACATGTTTTTAAAACATTAATTAATCTAACTACTTTTGCTTCAATTAATCCTTCTGTTATTTCTGAATTATTTAATTGAATTAATTCACATTTTAATCCTTTATTAAATGAAATATTATTTGATTCTTCAATTAAAATATTTCCCATTTCATTGTTTGATTTGATTTTTAATCCTTTACAATTTGTTATTTCGATATTAGGTTTAATTCCTTCTTCACATTCAATTTCAATATTAACGAAAGAACAATTAGAAACAATGAAGTATATGTCATTTCTACATATCTTTAATTTGATTTTACTATTAGCACAATCCAAATAAATATAAAACAAATTCTTTGAATCAATATTGATATTACATGATTCACATTCAACCAATTTTAATATTTTAAGATTCTTCAATTTACTTTTCATTTCAATATTTTGGCATTTTTTCATGTCCAATTCTGTTAATTTTGGGAAATAATCAATTGTCTTTTTCTTTCCCCATTTTTCATCTTTTTGTTTATAGTAATTGATTTTATCAACTCCATTAAGTTCAAGTACTTTCAAATCATTCTTTTCATTTATTTCAAAACTACCACAATAATTTAATTCTTTAATTCCTTCCAATGAAAATGGCAATTTATAGAAATGAATGTGATTAATAGGAGTAGGAATCGAATAATCGTTATCAACAATTTCTTTCACACATTCTGGTAATTTAATTCTTTCTATATCAAATGAATAATTTCCTACTTCTGCATCAAGAATAATTTTAGTTGCACATACTTTATTTATTAATTCTAAACATTTTTTTCTTTTCTCTTCGTCAGCAAAATTTTCCATTGAAACATAAACAGCACTTGTTCTTCCTTTCTGCTTATTATAAATATTTTCTTTGTTTTCAACCATCAAAACAACATTTTCATTTCTTAACATTAATTCCGAATCAATTTGAGTAATATAATTCTTAACTTTTGAAGTAATAAGTTGAGTTTTAATTTCATGAAAGTCACTAAAATTAAATACATTCCAACAACAAATAATATTTTCTTGGTTTGATTCTTGGAAATAATCAAAAATTTCATTGTGTCTACTCCAGATCCGATTAATAATAATTTGTTTTGGATACAAATTCATATCAATATCTAATTTCCTGAATGTGGATTCAAAATCGATGAAGAAAAATCCATCACAACTTATCTTTAAATTTGGTTTCATATTTTGAAACAATAATTCAAATTCTTTTTCACTTCCGTAATGGTCAGTTTTAATTGATTCAACTTTTGAAATAATCGAAATAAATTTTTGATTAATTTCTTCTTCACTTTCAATTCGGGGAATGACCAATTTAGATATTCCAGTTAATGAGAGGGGGATTGGTTTTATTGGATCTATAAAGACATTTCTTTCAGGTAATGTGGGTTGGGGTGCAATTTGTAAAACGGGTCGAATTTGACGGATACGTATGTGAAATGGATTTGGAATGAAAGGTTTAAAAGGTTGGACAGTCACTGGATTTTTTTTTTGTGCCAAATCTGTAATTACGAATTCTTTCTGCTTTCAATAAAACAGAATCATTAATTTCAAATCCATTACAATTACAAGTTGATGGTTCAAATATTCTATTAAACTTTTCTATATCTTTTCCATTGTTAAACCATGGATTCACTTTCAACGATTGAACAGCTGTTAAACATTTCTTATTAATCTTTTCAAATTCAATAACGTCTATCAAAGTATCTAAATGAAGAGATACTTTCATCAAATAAACCATTTCTATCTGTGACATCTTTTTGAAATGAAACATCATTCGATCTTTTTTTCATTTTATTTTAAAAATTTTTTTTTTCGAATTTGTAATTTATTATTAATTTATTATTAATTATATAACTTTTTTGAAATTAGAAACAATTGGTATCATTGAAATATCTTTAAACATATTTTAAACACATTATCATTGAAATAAGAGTTTATTTGACTTGTTTTTGTTGTTATTCATTTACCTTTTTGTTTTTTTAGAATTTCTTTTCAAAAATTCAAAACTGTTTTTTTGTTTTTTCAAATTTAAATAAAAGTTTAATAAAAATAATTAAATTAAAAAATACGAATTGAAAGTAAAAATCTAAATTGAACTAATTAATTTTTGAATTAAAGTTACAAGAAGATGGAAACACTAACTAATTCAAAACCAATCCGAGAAATAATAGAAGCTTTACCAACTATCAAAGATAAAATAGAAAAAACAACAAATGAAATGAGTAATTACTTGGATTATTTGAAAGATGAAAAATTTATAGAACAACCAAATGAAAAAGAAGAAGATGCAATTAAAAGAGTTGAAAGTATTTATGATAGATTGGATGAAATTGTTAGAAGAAGAATGTTAGTTGTAAGCAATGGAAAAGATACAATTGAATTGATTGAAACATCAAATTGAAAATTGAAAATGTTGTTGAAAGCTGTGAAAATGATGAAATTCATTTAGCAAATGCAAACATTGAATTAATTGATATTATAATTGATTTGGAAGATAGAAAAAGGATTAAAGATATTAAACCATTACAACAACAAATCAATGATATAAATAAGGAAAGTATAAAAAGAATGAAGGAGTTGGACATTTTAAAAAAACCACACGAAGAAATTGTAAAAAAGAAAGAAGAAAAAGAAGTTAAGAAAAGAACAAACAACGCAATTAGTTTTGATGAAATGAAACAAATTGAAGAATGGACAAGAATGAAAATAGGAAATATCATATTTGACTCAAATGTTGATAATTGGAATGTTAATACTTCTGTATTTGGTGAAAAAGTAATAAATAAAAGTAATTTGATATTTTTAATTGAAGATGATGATAATAATAAATTTGGAGGATATATTAATGCTAAAATTAATCAAGTAGATCGTTGGATTGAAGATTCCAAATCATTTGTATTTTCATTAAAATCAAAAGGAATGAAAAAATACAATATTAAGCAAGAAACACAACATTCATTTGTATTGTACAACGGAACAAACGAGAATTTGTTTTTATTTGGGAATGGGCAAGACATTTCAATTTCAAAAGAAAACAAAAAGAATGAATCGTTTTGCAAACAAAATTATTTCAATTACAAAGGAATACAGGGTGTACTTTGTGGAAAATCATGTTTTACACCAAAAAGAATCACAGTCATTCAATTATTTTAAATGATTTTTGAAAATTGAGTTTTAAAGTCTTAAAAAACTCACAAATTCTAAATGAAGATACAATCAAAGATATTATGAATAAAGAAATCTCAATCGAGGCGAAAGTTAAGTAATGAGAAAAATAAATGAAAAATTAACATTTAAAAAACTGTCCCATTTTTTCTTCGTTCTGAAAAATGAAAATAATGCGTCAAAAATGGAAGGAATCAATTAAAAGATTGTTTATTTTTTAACACAACCATTCGGTGTATTCAAAAAACAATCTTTT
>NWBR01000201.1:4933-20343 GCA_002914575.1 Entamoeba moshkovskii
TAATAATTGAACCAGAAGTAATGACGTTGAAACAAAATAAAGCATGTGAATTCAAAATAACAATAAAGCCATTGTGTTCTTTCAAAGTAAATGAAGAAATAAAAGTTGTTTGTCTTGCAATAAAAACAGGTGAAGAAAGTATCGGAACAATTAAAATTGAAACAGAAACAGAATTAAGCACCAAATTAGATTATGATGAAATCAAAGAAGATAAGAAAATTGGAGAAGGATCATTTGGAATTGTGTATTTGGGTATTTTCAGAGGAAATAAAGTTGCTATTAAGAAATTAAGAGTATTACCCGACAATGAAACAACAATTAAAGAATTCATCGATGAGGTAACAATGTTAGATAAGTTTAGAAGTGAATATATCATTCATTTCTATGGAGCTGTATTGATTCCAAAGAGGTATTGCATTATTACTGAGTTTGCTGAACTTGGATCATTACAGGGTTTAATAAAAAAAGAAAATGAAATTTCAATGAAACTGAGAATCAAAATCTTATTAGACTCAGCTAAAGGAATTTCATATCTTCATTCGAATGGTATTTTACATCGTGATATTAAACCTGATAATATTTTAATTGTTTCTTTGGAGGATAATATTCCGGTTAATGCCAAATTAACTGATTTTGGATCATCGAGAAATGTGAATATGTTAATGACAAATATGACTTTCACTAAAGGAATTGGTACTCCTATTTACATGGCACCTGAAATTCTTGATAGAAAACATTATGAAATGCCAGCAGATATTTATTCATTTGCAATCACAATGTTTTCTTTTATTCAATCGAAAGAACCTTATGACTTAAATCACATGAGATCATGGACAATTGCTGATAATGTCTCGAAAGGAAAAAGACCATCTTTGGAACTAATTCCAAATGAATTAAAACCCATAATAGAACATAGTTGGAAACAAGATATTGAAGAACGAGCTACAATAAAAGAAGTTATCGATTTTTTACATAAAACCAACAAGGATCATTCGATTCTTTGATAATTCAATATGATTTTTCATTTAATAACAAAGCAAAGGCAACAATGGAGATAAAACAAAAAAACTAAATTATTTTTTAGCATTCTTTTGGGCCACATTAATAAAAACTTCGTGGTTTTTCACAAGAATTGTACCTTTCCTAAGGGCATTTGACATTGAATTGCCATCTTTAAAATCAACAAAACAATGCCCAGTAAAAGGACGTACCCTGGCCACTGGTCCAAAATTTTGTTGAAACACTTCCCTAACATCTTCTTCTGTGATATCATTAAATTTACCAACGAACACTGAATAAGTTGTTGCAGGAACGGAAATTGGTGTTTCAGCCATTGCGCGAGAAGATTCTGATTCAGGAATATTTTTACAAATAACACAAGTGTCTTTTAATTCGAAAGGTTTGAGAAGTCCTGTTGATTTGGTGATGGCTGTGTCATTAACGATTGTTATTAAAGCTGGTTGACGTTTTAATTGGATGACAAAAACGGACATATCTTCGTTTGTAAAGATATTTATAACAAAAGCCCTGTTGGGAAGTTGTGTATAGAAATAAATTTTACCACTTTTTGAGTCTATCGCATAAATCTTATTTCCATCGGCAACAACCAAATGATTTTTATGAGACTGGATAACTAATGGTTCGCCAAATGGTAAAAATATATCTCTTTTCTCATCATCAATATACTTTAATGAACATCCCGCCAACATAAACAAATCATTTCCAGAAAATGCTACTCCCGCCATAATATATTGAAATTGTTCCCTTTTGATTGTAATCAGGTCTGGGTTTAGAATAACTAATTCTTTATAAGAAGCAGCGCATATTTGAGAATAATTATAATTTGTAATAAAATGTGTGACTTTAAATGGAAGTCTTTTTTGGGCAACGATTTCGTGTGATTTATTTGAATTATTGCCATAATAATATCTGATAACAGTCTCATTATCGTCGCCCAATGCCACAAAATCGATTGGAGATGATGAACAATCACTTAAAAAAGCCACATTTGCAACATTAGGAATTGAATCAACTTCTATCAACTTAAAAGGTCTGATCACTCGGTAAATATACAAGTTTTGATGTTGAGGAGAAATCATACAAATAACAAAAACGTATTCACACTTGGGTGAAATGAACACTTTATGTGCCCCATTTGGCAAAGGGGTTCGATATGAAATTCTTTTATTTATCACATCAAATACCATCAATGTCCCCAATTCATCGCACATGAATACTTCACTGCACTCATCGTTACAAGAAACACTAGCAGGAATACAAGGGATTTTAGTAAGAATTGGATGAGTAAGATTTTTAGGGAAATTAGTGGTGTATTCCATCCTCTTGTTAAAAACAAACTATTTTAAGTTTTGTTTTTAAAATTTTAAATATCATTTTTTAGTTGTTTTGTGTTTTTTGTTTCAATTCCAAATTCGTATGCCAAAAGCAGCTCCTTTTTGCTTTGTTTTGTTAACTTGAAATTTTCATTTTTAACTCTTTTTAAGTTAATGCAAGCGATTGAAACAAGTTTATCTTATTTACTTCATCAAATAAATGTATTTTCAACTGAAGAACAACTAAGAAACTCGATTTATGAGCACAACCCAGAAAGTCTCTCAAAAGAATTTGTTGAAGAAACTGGGATTTATAATAAAATTGAGCAATGGATTGAAATTTGTAAAAAGTGTTTATTAGAATTGGAATTTCTCAAAAAATTTCAGGAAAAAAGACTTGATCAAATGACACAGCCAAATGACTCATCTAAACTTGTTGCGACATCGAAAATTCCAAGAAGAATTATTCAAGTCAAAAAATTACATCGAAGAAGTTGGAGCAGACCAACTGAAGAGTTACTTGGCTCAAAATCAACAGGCGGATCTGCTAATGTAAGTCCAAATATGACCCCACTCGTTTCCCCAAAGAAAGATGAAGTGTTTGTTGCCAAAGAAGAATATCTTGATATTACTCCGAAAATTGTGTTGAACAGAAGAAAAAGTACGGGAGAGCTCTTTGAAAATAGTTTAGCTAGTCTCAACCAGAAACAACACTTAAGAAATGAAAGAAAACACAAAGCAAACAATCTAAAACAAACTGAAAATGTCGAGTATGGTGATATGATTGTTGAAATGTTAGACAAACAACCAAAACAATGGAATTTAAATGAAATTGGAATTGTTAAAGAAGAACTACAAAATTTTATAAAAGATGTAATAAATCAAAATAGAACAATTGAAATTCAGTTTGACTCCAAAGAAGAGAGTTTTGAAAAATATCAAACCCAACAACAAAAAGAATTAAAAAAAGAAGACAAATTAATACTAAATTGTGATGATAAACTTCATAATATTTTTGGTTTTTACTGTAAACAAATTAATCAAGAAAGTTGGAAATGGAAAGAAAATTGCGTTGATTTTATGTTTGTCGTTAAAAAAAATGGGGAATATTACCAAAAGAAATTCGATAATACAATACAAAATGGACTTTGTTTTTATGATAATTATGGCGTTATCTATTCTGTTGGAAGTGTTAAAGAATCGATTTCAATTGGAAAAAATGGAGAACATTGTTATTTAAATAACATTAATAGTTTATTTAAACAAACCAAACCAAATGAATTACAAGACTTAACAACTGTTAAAATACAAAGGATAATAATACTTTCATTACATTAAATTAATATGTAATTAAATATTTTAATATTTCTTTTTTTATTGTTTGATTGCTATCTGATTCTGTTATATCTCTTTATAAAAGACTCTCGCACCAATCATACCTTTAATTTAGTCAAAAGAAAATTTACAATTCAACAAGCAATTGTTTGTTTTCTTCCTCAAGTATTTATTAGTTTTGAGTTAAACAATAGCTAATTATATCATTATTTTTTATTTTAGAAATCACAAAAAAGGAAAAACACAATTCTTTTTTGTCTAAATTCATTTTTCATTCTTCTTCAATAATGCTTCTTCAACCGCAAAACATCGAACGCTCATTCCTTTTATTACAACTTTTGCAACATTAAAACGCTCTCCATTGGGCTTTATGAGAATTGCGTTTTTGACATGAATGTTCATCAAACGATCACATCGATCTAATGTGCCAGTATATTTAAATCCATTTTTAAGTTCTAATGTTATTGAACTTCCTTGGGCGTTTTCCAACAAATTAATTGGGAGCTATTTCATTATTTCATTTCGTTTAAATATAACATCCACAAACAACCATCACTTACTAGTTTTTTTAGTTTTTTTAAAATAGTTTTAATTTTTTTATTTTAACTGTGATTCCCACAATAAATCAAAACAATGAAAAGACAATAAAAAAAGCCAAGTTGTATTTAAATGAGTTAAGCTGAAACAAAACGGGCAAGAAGAAGCATCACTGGAACCAAAACGATTCCATATGTTATTGTTTCGAAAAACGTGAAATAAACCCAACTATATCCCACAAAACACACAAATGCAATGGCGCTGCCAATAAATAATAAAGAAAACATTCCTTTGCCACTAAATAACCCTTTTATGTTACAAAAGAACATAACCTAATAATTTAATAACATCGCCAAAGAGTTTTTATTGCAAAAACAAACTGAAATAAGAAGAATAACAAGCGGAAGAATGAAAACTACCATCGCATAATTGAATGAAATAAAGGTATTATCGAAAATTGGTTCGTACGAATAAGTGTGTTGTTTTACAGGATGAGGTCCAAAAAACTCTTGTTCGGCATTTGCGAAAGTCAACAATAATACAATAAAAACGTAATTCATCCTTGTGTGTTTATCTTTTTCAGTTCCAAAGAGTTTAATAATACTAAATTATAATATTTTTATTTTATTTTTTATCAAAAAGAAATCTTAGATAAAAATGTCCTAACTTTGGGGGTTGTATTAAAAATAATTCAATTGGGAATTGAAAATCAAAGTTCGATCGCCTCAGAACCATCAAACATTGCTCCCCCGTTGTTCTGATTTGTTCTGGCTGATTCATTTTGCCTTGACTCTGTAATTTGATTAGTTTCTTCGCTGCTGTCATAATGCAATTCGGAAACAGCATCATCAGGTAATTGCTTATAAACGGCCAAATCGTCAACAGCCGTAATTTTAAGTCTTTCTTGAGTCCAAATTTCACTTTCTTCTCCTCGGTGTGGAATATTTATAATAACCAACAGCGTACAGAAGAAATTAACATAGGCAGTTGTTGTTAATGAAATTGAGAGTGTTTGTTGATAGCCAAAGAAGAAAGAAAGAGCAAGTAACATGAAGAAAAGGAACATTGAAACTATGGTTAGAATACCAAAGAGTCTTAATTTTCTTCTTGTCTTTCCCAATTTTGCCCCATCACTGAAACTTCTTATAAGAACGTAAATAAGCCAAAAGATGTAGGCAATGACAAATACGATTGCGATAGCGGCCATTACTAAACTGGCAATATCTTTAAGTGGATTATAATAAGGATCAGACAAACCAACACTTTTATTGTAGATAAACACCAAATTGACAGCGGAGAAGAGGAACATGAAAAAGATAACTCTTGGGACCCAATAAATTAATCGTTTGGTGCCCTTACCGTTTTTATAGAATTCAAAAGTAATCAATATGTAAAACAAAAAGAAAACGTAGAATAAAGAGTAAACAGAGACATTGAAAAATTCGGGTATGAAAGTAGCAAGAGAATATTCATATGAATAAATTGGATTGTTTTGAATAACCAATATTATCAACAATACAAAAGTCCATTTAACTTCAAATAACCAAGTTTTAAAGGGGAATTTTCTGAATGTAAATAAGTATATGAATGTAATTAAACACGAATAAAATATAAAAAAGAATTTCCATACCAATTCAAAAAGAGTAAAATGGCTTGAAACTGCAGATAAATCTAAAACAAATTCTCCAACTTCTGTTTCATTAAATCTGCTACTTACAAATTGAAGTTTAACAGTATATTCTTCATTATTTGTAAAAGATTCCGCGTATATTTGCATTAAACTACAGTATTCTTCACCACCAACACATTCCACATAAAAATCTTTTGCAACTTCTTCAACAACAACAATTCCTCCTTTTCCGTCGGCAGATGGTGAATAAATGCCAACCTGCACATAAATTTGTTTTTTAACTAAGAATTATTAAATACTTTGAATAATTAGAATAATGAATAAGAACAAACAATAACCAAACTCGAGAACGTTTTTAAATTTGCCATTTAACGCAAATTCTCTATTTAAAATACTGAATGGTTGAATTTTATATTCTCCTAATGGCCCTTTAATCATTGCATTACTCATTAAATTAACTCCAGAACAATTGAGAGTGTCAAAAGTATTTAAAGTTTTATTTTCACAATTCCAAGTACCAAGGGATTGAGTAACATACATTGGCGGCGCGACTGTTGAAAACGCAAGAGCAATTCCAACGAAAACTAAAAAACCAATATATATTAAACATAATGCGATTGGAGAAATACTCTCCAACAAAGGTTTCATTAATTCCTTTGGCGATAGGTTTTTAGGTTGATTATTTTCGTTATTAGTGTTTTTAGGTGATGGATTAGTTGGTTGTAATTCAACTTCACTTTTTTGTGTTGAGCTCATTGATTTTATCGAGTTTTTTTATTTTTGAGTTTCGCACGAAAAATTCAGTTGAGGCGACAGGAAAAATGACTGTTTAGTTATCTTAAGTAAAATTCACTTATTTTCTGTTTTTATTTGTCATAACGTGTTTATCGAGTAGTTGTTGGAAAAAGGAGTGTTGAAATCAAAAGATCAAGTTAATTTATTGTAACTGGCTGCTATGTTCCTTATATAAATGGTCTTCAACACTTTCTAATGACTTAAAGGTAACAAGACAAAATGGACAAGAGTATAATTGTTCATCCGAATGTTTTTGACCATTTGTTTGCAATGGGGAATAATCCTCATAAACAGGAGGAACGACACTCACTTGTGGTTTATTCAACGGGACTATTGGTTTCTTTTCATTTAATTGGGACAAAGGAATCAGTGGAATCGTTTGTTCTTTAGGGACAATCCCAATTGGCTGCAATGGAACAGCATTTGGGTTGATTGGAGATATCGGTATCAATGGTTTGGCAAAAGGATTAACTTTCTTTTGATAGTCCTTTTGGAGAGGTGTGTTTTGTTGTTTTGCAACATCACATTTTGGAACGGCATCATAAATTCCTTTTTGATCCCTTTTTTCTTGTTGTTCAAGGCCTTTTGGTTCGACTCGCTTATCGGGTGTTTCAAGACAACGATTTCTTTCATCCACACCACCACCGATTTGCTTTTGTTCTTTTGAAACTAAAATCATTTCAAGACGTTTAATTTCCTCTTTCATCTGTTGGTTGACTTTCTCTTTTTCTTTCATTTCTTCTTCTAATTTTTCAATCCTCATTCTCATTTCATTCACCTCATTCATCACTTTTTCAAAGCTGTTTGACAACTCATCACAATGAATTTGGACTTGATTATTTTGTGCTTCAAAGGTAATATAACTCATTTGTGTTAACTGATAATATCCAGTTCGAACTATCCTTTTGACTTTAAAACTTCAAAAATCAATATTCTTTAAAAAAGATGAATTAGTCTTGTCTCGGTTTCATATTGTAAATGGTCAAATTATCTCTTGTGAGTAAATATACTTCGACACCCCATCCAGAGAAAGCGTCTCTGTTTTCCGCGGCAAGAAGGGATTGACCAATTGCCTCAACCAATTCTTCTGGTTCCATTCCTTCTCTGTAAAATGAATCGCACATACCCATTAATTCATTACTTCCTGTTCCGACACATCCAACCCTTGAAATTTCTGGGGATCCAATGTAATCATAACTGCAAACATATGATTCTCCTTCTTCATCGATCCCAGCAACGATTGGAGACATGTAATATGGTTGGAATCTTTTTTTATACAACATATGGGCAGTAGAATTTAATAATTGTTCAGGTCCAATATCATGTCCTTCCCTTAATCTGTACATATTTGCATGGTATTTAACTTTTTCCATCCTTTAAAATTAATTTCTTTTTTTATTAATTTTACAATAAAATTATTGTTACTTTATAACAACAAAACAAACATCGTTTGGACATCTGAGAAAAGTCCGGCCCCTCCAAATAAACAATACTTATTTATTTGACATACCTTATGGAAATTAGCTGATGCAAATTGATATTTTAAACCATATCTATTATCGGCCGCAATTGCAACACACCCTTTCCCGGCCATTCCAACAACGGCTCCTCCACTGTAGTATGAAATATCATCTCCCATATGTTCTTTTTTGTTATTTTGTAAATTTTCTCAGTTCTTTTCATTCTTCTTTTTCATTTTTTGTTTTTTGCCCATTGAAGTTTTTATTTTTTATTTTTTGTATAACATTTTTTCATTTTTTTATTGTTATTTTCCCAACCTCTCTTGTTTTTCTAAAACACCATTCAACTAACAAATTACCCAAAAATCTATTTATGAAAAGTCTTTTTCGTTCTTTTCCATCCCTTTTTCACATTGCTGTCAATTTTGACTAATATTCGGAAGGTTGGCCAAAAACTCAACCAAAAATTTGTAATTGAATTTTTTTAGAACGCCCCAGACCTTCTCTATTCCAAATTCGAACTGCCGATGGTTTTTGTGGGCTTGAAAATGAATCTACAAACACAGTATCCCTTTTCTCTTGTCATGCCATTTACTTTTGTTTTATTTCTTATTGTTTGCCTTAGAGTTTCTAATGCAGAGTGTACTTGTACTGCAACAACTGCTTCTTGCTCATTTATTAAAAATGAATGTACAGATAATCCAGATTGTGATTTTGTATTAATCAAAAGTTCTGAATTCAATTTAAACCAAGAATGTTTGAATGGCTTTAACAACAACAAAGTTCCAATTTTTAAATTTGAGCAACCAGAGTGCTCCCTCATTTTGGATTCAAATGTGTTTAAGAACGATGGAGGTTTGATGATTGAAAACTCAAAAGTGTATTTAAGCGGATTTGTTAATTTTGAATTGTTTAAATCATTCGAACTGATTTATTATAATTCGTTTCTTGTTGTAAATGAACCGTACGAAATGAAAGACTCCACATTTTTGGCAAGCAAAGGTTCAATACAATTTTTGAAAGAAGCTTCTTTCATTAATTCAACATTTGCTTTCCAAGGAAACAAATTGATTTTTGAAGGGAGTGTTTTGAAAATTGATGGATCTATTTTTACTTCAAACTCATTTAATTCAACATCTCTGACAATTTCTATTATTAGATCATCACTTATTTTTAACTGTGCGTTTAATATTGGAAAAACTTTTACTTCCAAACTATTTTTTGAAGGCTCAGAGCTTACTTTGGATTTTCCTTCATCCACAGGCGTTACTTATTTTGAAGGGGAAACTGTAAGCATTACAGATTCTAAATTCGACATAAAAAGTTACTTTTTACAAATATTTTGTAATGAAATTGGGGTTTATAACTCATCTTTAAAATACAGTGGGATTTATTTCACTCTAGGAAATTATGGAATTGCAAATGTATTGTTTAGGAATAGTGAAATGAAAGTAAATACCACGATGGACACTTATCTACATTTTAATTCTCAAACTTTTGAAAATTCTTCATTTGTTGTCGAGTCAAAAAATTTAACACTATCACCAAATAAAAACTCTTTTATTCTTAACAATAGCGTTCTCAAGGTTCTTGGCACTACATTTTTTGTTTCGAAAACGTCCATTGATAGTATATACTCGTTTATTCAGTTTGATTGTAAAAATTCAATTTTCGATGTTGGTTCTAGATTTGAATCCTCAGAAATTCAATTGAATTCAGCAACAATTTCGTTTGTGAAAAAAAGCACTTTTACAAATTCAACTCTATTCATCAACAATTCAACCATTCATTTGGAAGATTCTATTAATTTTGAAAGATCAAAGCTTGTTTATGAAGGAGAATGTTTCAATCAGTTCATGTCGGCATATCTTGTTGCTCAAGAATCAGTTGTGGAGATAAAAGATGGATCAAACGTATCTGTTGAAAATGAAAATTATTCTTTGATGTTTGGAATTGGGAATTCAGTCATTATTCATAACGATACATCCATTTCTTTTTTCAAAATGGCTCTCGAACTGAATAATTACTCAATTGGATACGGAAATAATATTTATGCAAACAATTTATACATTTCTGATTTTCCCATCAAAGAATCTGTCATAAGCCAAATCACTTTCGAAACCACCTATTATTATCTGTTTGGAAATATGAATCTCACTAATGAACTGAACAAATACACTCAAACAACTTTTTTGTACTTGTACGACAACGCTCATTTGACATTAGATGAAGAGTCTTTGCTTAATACATTCAACTACGTAAGTGTTAATGATAACGCAATTCTAACATTGAAACTTAAGTCATTTAATTGTGAAAAAAAACTAATACTTCAGAACCATGGTCAAGTTGAGTTTGTTGAAGATGGGTCATATACTGCCCGAGCTGTTGAATTGTATGATTTTAGTCGTTTTCATTTTGAGGGATACAGTTCTTTTGGAGCCAATTTCTTTATGTTAAAAAATAGCTCAGTTGCTTATTTTAAAAATGCCTACGACATTTCAATTACAACAAGCTACACTTTAGATGGTAACAGTTCCTTAATTATTGATGATTGTTCCAGAGTATACGTGAACACATTTGAAAGTTCTGAACATTCGATGGTTGATATGCTTAAAACTGCTAACCTACATGTAAATTCCTTAAAACTGTATTTTAATTCTTCAGTATTTATAAAGCAATCCAATTTTATTAATGTCTCAACTCTTCAATTATTTGACACAACAGAAATTACATTTGAAGGAGTGTATGATTTTAATTCTGTTATCAAAATATCGGATAATTCAACTGTAAAAGTTATAAAAACCACAGTTTTTTCCGGTGGTATAATTGCAAAAGAAAGTTCTACTTTGATATTTGACAACTGTGTATTTAGCCAAAAAGATTGGAAGAGGATTCAAACAACATCTATGTATTCACATTCCAAAATAATATTTATTGGTCAAAATTATATTAGGGTTGTGAGATTAGAATTAAATTTTTTGGGTGGAAATAAATTGATTATTCAAGATGATACACAACTACTTACTGGAAAAATATCTTTATGTTCAAATGAAAACAGTAAAATCGAAATTGGGAATAATTGTTCAGTTAGGTTCGACGAAATTTATTTCAACGGAAGTGCAAACAATATGACTTTAGGTATTGATTCTATTGTTATTGTGGAGTGTTTAAGTCAATACAATGTTCAAGAAGAACACATTTTAAAATATTTCAAATATTCAAACTTACGTTTAAGTGGTAACTCCTCTTTCAGTATTTATTCCAATTTAACTCTTGGGAAAATAGAAACTTCAGGAACTTCAAATTTAACATTTAATGATTGTCATGTTTATTGTGACCAGTTATTTATGGACATTCAAAGCAATTTCATTTTAAATAATTCTACCCTAACAACACTTTCCATAAATTATTTGGGCAATTACCTTGAGAAAGGAAATGGATATCATTTCAAGTTGCTTGGGGAATCGAAAGTAGATTCAAGAGCGATAAATGTGACAAATCTGTATTTATACTTTTTCCTTGAATCAGAAACCCATTTATTTTTTGGGAATTGCCAATCTGACACTATTTATTTATTGTTTGATTTGGGAGTTAATCCAAGAACAACACAAGTAATGGATATTGGATTCGCCATTTCTGCTATTACATACATTGAAATTACAAGAAAACCTGAACAATGCATTGATTTAATTTATTCTTCAGAATCTTCACATTCAAATTACTTTGAAAACTCCCTTTTGTTGTCTAATAGCAAAGTATTAAGATCATGTCCAAATGCAGATGAAGTGGACAACAGGTTTATCTGCTCATTAAATGGAAGCATTTGGCAAAACCAATACACAGAGCACAATTTCAGTTTTACAACAAGGAATTGTCCTTGTAATGGAGATGGTCAAACTGATTGTTATTTCCTTCCAACAACAACTTCGTTGGAAATGCCAATTACACCAGAAAACTTGAATTTTTCTGGTTCTTTGGAAACCCTTTATGTCAAATATAGTCGTTTTCCAATCACAATGAATGGTACTTTTCAAAAAGTGATTATGCCAAGTTTACTTGAAATAACACTCCCTTTTCAAAATACAAAATCGGATCTACCCAATGGTTTTATTGCATTTTCGACTATTTTGTCAACACAATATTTCCTAAGTTATTTTGCTAACAGCAACTGTGGCAAAGAACCAATCAATGTTGTTATGAATAATGTTAGGAATGAAGAAATTACATTGAAAACAGGATTTGGCATTTTAAACTTTGTTTACATTCACGAGGTTCAATACTCCTTAACATATTTTTATGATGTATTAATAAGGCAAATGAAATACCGATTTGAAACCATCGAGGGATTTACAACAAATATTATGAATAACACCAATCCAACCCTATTCATTTCAAAAAGTGGCTTTGTTGATAAAGAAAAAAAAACTTTGTGTAATGCATTTCTTGGTAATACCTCTGCGACAAATGACTGTCTGTTTGAAGAAATTATGTGGTGCCCATCTGGGCAATTTTATCAAGTTGAAGAAAAGAGTTGTTGTAATTGTTTAGAGAATTGCCACAAATGTATTAATTCTTCTTATTGCATCAAATGTAATAGTGGGCACGTCCTAACACCTGAGGGTGGTTGCAAAGAAAAAACAAGAGATTGTCAACAACAAAACGAAGGTGAATGTAGGATTTGTAATTATGGTTTCTACTACGATGAAACAAAATGCACTTCATGTGCTTCGGATTGTCAACACTGTAATTCCACCTATTGTTTTATTTGTTCTGTTGGTCTTATTAACCAAAATGGAATTTGCCAAGAAACTCCATTTGTAGAACATTCTTCAAACGAGAATATCATTCAATGCCAACCACAATACTATTTGAAACATTCAGCGGACTTACCTGAAAAGTGTGAGCAATGTTCTTTAACAATAAGCAATTGTGAAATTTGTGAAAATGAAATGAAATGCGTCAAATGTAAAACAAACTTTACCTTTGATCACAATAAAATTTGTGTTTCGAGTGAATGCACACAAGGTTTTAAAAAGAATGAGTATGGATATTGTGTGGAAGAAAAAGAAAATTGTATCGAGTATCGAGGAGATGGCTGTGTTATGTGTAAGGATAACTATCACACCCAAGGTGGTGTTTGTATTCCAAATTCTAACAGTAATTGTTTAGAGTTTAGGGGCAATAAATGTATCAAATGTCCAAACCATTTCTTTTTATCTGATGGAATTTGTAAAGAATGTTCAGACAATTGTAGAAAATGCGCGAATAGCTCAGAGTATTGTTTGAGTTGTTATGAGGGAACCTACCTAGATTTTAGCACAAAAAAATGTTCCACAAACGAAGGGATGAAAGAGAAATGTTCTCTTTATTCAGCAACGGGGGATTGTGTACGGTGTAAGGAAGGATACTATAGGAATGGATATTCATGTATCAAATGTTCAGAAGAATGTTCTTTATGCCAAAACAATGACACGTGCATTGTTTGTAGTGAAGACTATTTTATGAATTATGGGAATGAATGTCAACTGAAATCAACAATCATTGGTTGTGAGACCAACGTTTCAACGACAGAGGGTTGTGTTAAATGTAAAGAAGGATATTATTTATATCATAAAGAATGTTATGAATGCTCAAGTAAATGTAAAACATGTTATCAATCCTCTGAAATATGTTCTTCATGTTCTGAAAACAAAGTTTTGATAACAAAAGAATGCATTGAAATGGGTTTGATCGAAAGGTGTATAAAAACAGAAAACAGTAAATGTATCAAATGCACATTTTGGTATTCACCAAACGAAGAAGGAACCCAATGCTCTAAGAAAGCGGTATGGTGGGTATTGTTAATCATTTCATTGGTATTGGCAAGCACTTTTATATTAATAATTGGTGTCACAGTGAAATTAATTAACCATTTCCTAAAAAGAAAACAAAGAAAAGAACAAGAGAAAACAATTTGTGTATTCGAAATGGAAAGATCTAATGTTCAATTCTCAAACAAAATATGTGAAGAGGTTTATTCAAATGTTTCAAAAATTGATTTCAATGAAGATGAACCACAAATTTTTGTTGACAAAGAAACTAAATCATTGATTTGTATTGGAAATAAAGGTAAAACAACAAAGAAAATACAAATCACATTGAAAGAAGGATGCGAGAAATATTCAATCAGAACAAATCCACAAGTAATCACATTGAAGAAAGGAGAAGCATGTGAATTTGAAATATTCATTACACCATTATGTACTTCGAAATTTGAAGATAATTTAAATGTTGTTGTTTTAGATATGAAGAAAGGTAAAACATTAATTAATCAAATGAAGATATTAGTCAAAACAAAAATTAGTACAAAAATTGACCCGGATGAATTGAAAGAAGATAAGAAATTGGGAGAAGGATCATTTGGAATTGTGTATTTGGGTACTTTCAGAGGAAATAAAGTTGCTATTAAGAAAATGAAACAAATAAACCAAACAAAAGAATTGATGGATGAATTTTCGAAAGAAGTAGCAATGTTAGATAAGTTTAGAAGTGAATATATCATTCATTTCTATGGAGCTGCATTTATTCCAAACAAGATATGTATGGTAACTGAATTTGCTCAATTTGGATCATTACAAGATTTGATGAATAAAGAACAATATAATCAACCAAGATTATTGCTCAGAATCAAGTTAATGACAGATTCAGCAAAAGGAATCCAATATCTTCATTCTAATGGTATTTTACATCGTGATATTAAACCTGATAATATTCTGGTTGTATCATTGAATGAGAACGAACAAGTGAATGCCAAATTAACTGATTTTGGAGCATCAAGAAATGTGAATATGTTAATGACAAATATGACTTTCACTAAAGGTGTTGGTACTCCTAAATATATGTCACCTGAAATCCTTAACAGACAGAAATATAAAATGCCAAGTGATGTTTATTCATTTGCAATTACAATGTTTGAATGTTTTGGATGGTGTGAATGTTATCCGAAAACAGATTTTCAAAAACCGTGGGTGATAGCAGATTTTGTTGCGAATGGAAAAAGAAGACCATTACTTGAGAACATTCCAAAAGAAATAAATGAAATTATTAAGGAAAGCTGGAAACATAATCCAAAAGAAAGAATAAAAATTGAAGATGTTGTTAACCAATTACAACAATTATCATTCAATTTATGAATAATGTGGTGTGGACATAAAACAAAAAAAATTAATTTAATAATAATTTGTTTCTTTGAAATATCTGACTGTCTCACAATTATGTTATGATTGAAATAAAAGGTGTTTATTCACAATTTCACAAAAAAATTTTCAAAAATAAAAAAAA
>NWBR01000201.1:22386-41158 GCA_002914575.1 Entamoeba moshkovskii
TAGTTAAACTTTCAAAGAAATTGGGAAATCTTCCAATTTATTATTGTTCTTCATTAAATGGAAATGGAATTAATAAAATGGAAAATGATTTAATAAATCAAATGATAAAACTAACTTCAGATAACGCTGTTGCTCATCAAAATGAAAAAAGCAAACAACAAAATAAACGTTGTTATTTAGTGTGAATTAAAAGAACAAAGTTGTATTTAAACAAGTTCTGTTGTCAATTTTAACAAAAATAACTCGCTTTCCATTGGGTTTTCAGAAAGGTCTGAATATAATAAGTTCTCCATCCTTTTTTGAATTTGTGCTCAAGAGCGAACGAATGGCTGTTCCAAATTTTTTTTTGGGTTTTGTGGCCCTATTTTTGTTGGATAGAACTAACCAATTTCGAACATACTCAAAGCCCCCTTTTTTTAACAATCAAAAGACTCAAACTTTTTTAAATTCCGACAAAAAAGTTATCGGAAAAATCATTTTGGCTGAATGTGTGAGCAATATGTGAGACATTCAATTTTACCAGAAATTGGGGAAGAGGGTCAAAAAAAGTTACTGTCAAGTACCGTTGGTATTTTTGGTGCTGGAGGACTTGGAAGCCCAGTTATCCAATATCTCAGTGCCATTGGGATTGGAAAATTGGTGATCGTCGATAACGATGTTGTTGAGGAAGTCAATTTAAACAGACAAGTTATTCACAATTTCGAAAGGATTGGAAAAACCAAGGCTGAGAGTGCAGTTGAAACGGCCAAATTATTAAATCCAAATATTACTGTTGAGCCTCGTGTTATTCGGATAAATGAAGAAAATGGGGTTGAAGTATTTAAGGGGTGTGATGTTATTGTCGATTGTTGCGACAACCACGCTTCGAGATATGCCATTTCATATGTCGGAGTTACACTTGGAATTCCAGTCGTAACGGGTTCTGTTGTAAGATGGGAGGGTCACGTTACTGTTCTTAATTATCAGAATGGACCTTGTTACAAATGTCTCTACCCGGTTATGCCCTCACCAGTTTTGAATGCCACCGCCAAAACTGTTGGTGTCGTTGGGCCAATCTGTGGGGTTATTGGGTCGCTTGAAGCAATGGAAACTGTAAAGGTGTTATTGGGAAAGGGAGACATATTAACAAACAAAATGTTAATGTACAATGGATTGACACTGATGCATAAGGTTATTTCAGTTTGTTTTGGTTGAATGATGAGAAGAAAATAATAACGAATAGACAAAACATAAAAATCCAAATTGCCCAGTTTGTGGGAATTCTGAAAAATCATTGAATTAAATGAAATCCCATTTTTCGTCTTCCTCTTCTTTCTTAATTGGAACTTTTTTCTTTTGCTCTGGTTTTTCTTCTTTCTTTTGAACAACAATTTGATCAGCTTTAACGCCATCAAAAACAGGTTTTTCCTCGGTATCTTTCATTTCCTTAGCTTCGACTAAATCTTGTTCAATACTTTTTTGAACACCAACCGTTGGCCATTCCTTGAGTGATGCTAGACTTAATATAATTTCTGCCCCAGGAATTGGCTTTCTTTCTTTGGCGGCATATTCCCTCAATTTATCGGATATTTCAACTTCCCCAGCAATTCTCTCGGCGATTTCATCGAAACCCCTTCTTTTTGCAGAAATGAAACCAAGTTTACCGTTTGCAACAAAACATTGTTTGATCATGGTTTTTTGGTCATTAGAAAGCAATGATAAAATGAATTTTTGTGAGTGGGAGGCCTCAAGTTTATTTAATTTAGTCATTGAAGACACATTTCCACAATATGCCGAAAGATAAGAGACGTGACTGAAATCGGCCAACTGAACCAATGAAAATTCTGCAATTTTAAAATGTCCACAACTAACTGCTTTTTGAGATAATTGTCTCCAGTATTGTGGTAAATTTAGTTCTTTTGCCGCCTCAAGAGCAGCTTTAAAATTACCACATTGCAAGGCGATAGAGAACTTCGCATGGGTATCTCTGACGAATAATAATGCTAATTCCGCAAATTTATGTTTCATCAAGAAAGAAATGATGGAATCTCCAATAAATACAGTATTTTCTAAGTGCTTATGAATGGCAGCTAAATCGGACCTCAGCACAGCAGCCTTAAAATCAACGTCAGCAAGATCAACAGTTTTGGGGTGAATGTCTCCATTTCTATCCAAAGCAAGAAGTCCACGCGCAGTGGACGTTGCGGCAATGAGATACAACACCTCATTTCCCGTTCCTTGAACAATTCCAACTTCTCCTGAAGGTAATAAGTATTTAACATGGGCATTTGTAGTGTAAAGTATAACACCTTTTCCAGCAATTACAACGGACTTAATATTTGTAGTTTCCGTGAACCTTGTTACGATTTCATATCCATTTTCAGAATCTTTCAACAAGATAATGGTTTGACTTCCAAATAATATTAAAGTTTCTTTTGTTGCAACAGTCCTTTTCAACCCAATACCTTCGGTTGTGAATAAAATATCTCCTTCAGTGGAAATTATTTGGGCGAAATTGTCTGCAAACAAACAAAAAGTATTTGGTTTGTTGACCGAAGCAATTCTTGTTCCGCTTCTGTCTAATTGAATTTTTCCAATGACTTGAGATTTAATAACATCTATTTTTTGGACTGTACTTGACCTTGGTTCGTATGATAAATAGAATGATCCTCCAGTATAACAAATGGATGTTCCTGGTAAGTTATTTCGTTGGAAAGCAGAACAAATTGATTCGTGATTCTCTCCATTTGAAACTAAAACCATTTCTTTCGCTTGGGGAATTGCAACTAAAGACTGCATATGCTCTGTTGAATATAACATTTTGTTTTCGTTTGTTTGCATGTCAAACTTGTTGATGGAACACGCAGTTTGATAGTAGACGTACTTACCAGCAACAAAATAGGCTGGTCGTTCATTTTGTAATTTAAATACCTTCAGCCCAGTGTCACAACCAACAGCGAATAAATCTTCTAATGGATGTTTTTCAACACACCAAATTCGACCGTCTGTTCTGAAACTTCTAATTAATTTTTGAGTTTTAACATCAAATACATTAACACATTTATCTTCACTGACAGAAACAAGATAATCTCCCATCACAGTACATGCGGTAACATTATGGGTGTGCCCCCTGAATGTACCTTCGCTCCAACAACTTGAATCATTATACCTCCACATTTTAACAGTTTTATCATCCCCGCAAGTGAAAATGGCCTGCAATGTGGGATGGAAAATTGCGTTATTAACTGCGAATTGCTCTGGGGTAATACTAAATTTGACACTACCAGCAAGATCAACAGCACCATCACCCCTTGGTTCAGATTCATAAAGATCTTTAATATCCCAAACTCTAACTGTATTGTCATAAGAAGATGAAATAACAAAAGGCATTTCTGGTTTGGGGTGAAAATGAGAGGAAAGAACATAGTGATCGTGTCCTGTTAAAATGGCAATACATTTTAATGAAAGATAATTCCAAATTCTAATTGTTCTATCATCACTACAACTTAAAATCCATGGTTTCGTTGGATGAAAATATGTTGATCTGATATAGTCAGTATGTCCCTTAAATTCCCCAACACATGCATTATCTAAATGACTGTCTCTATAATTCCACATTCTAATTACACAATCATCGCCACCCGATACAACCAAAGGTCGATTTGGATGGAAACACAACCCACGCACTGCTCCTTTGTGGGCGTTTGGGTATGTGTGCAACAAGATTTTTGTTCTGTAATCCCAAATTTGAATATCGCCATTATGTAATGAACACATTAATAATGTTGCAGTCGGATGAAAAACTGCCGTTTTTACTCTTTCACTTTGATTCTCCAAGTAGTATTTAAGTTGTGTTCTCATAGATCTAATAATTTCAATCTTTTTATATTTTTTTGTTTTTTTTTTCTTGTTCTCATTACTCTTTTTTTTACAATTCAAAACTATTGTGAACTATAGTTTTGAGGAAATAGTATTTGTATAAAAAATTGGTATTGAAGTAAGATCGAAATGGTGATGAATTTAGTCATTTAAATCTTGAGATATAATCACACTTGACTTTTCAAGAACATCCAACAATCGATCAAAATTAATTGAAAGGTAATTGAATAATTTTAATAATGCGGCAATGGCCTTATTCCATTCTTCAATGTCATTAATACTGAATATCAAAGAGTAGGATTTTTTATTTGCCGAGTCGAACATACGCATTGTTGTTGGCTTGATTTCGTAGTGATACTTTTCTTTAAGCTTCGGCCATGCCTCGGCAGATTTACTGTACAAATCAGCGAAGTAACAAACCAAATGTTTGAAACCATCCCGAAATGATTCGTCAACTTCATTGTAGAAGGATTTAATTTGGATGTATAAATTATAAACAACTTTTTCCGAACCAACTTGAACCGAAATTTGAGAGCGATCATCAAAAGGGATTGGAATCGAAGAATGATTCGGAATAATCCTCTTTCCCATCAAATAAATACCCAAAACAAATTTGCCCATTGCAATATTAAAATCATTCAGTTTTTCCAATGAATATTTAAATGGAATTCCACCTAGCGTAACTAACCCATCGTTGAACGACTCAACCTCAAATAATGATGCGAAAATACTTCTTTTTTCAATTTTTTGTAATTCTTCTTTTAGAGAGGCGACTGTGTTTAATAACTCCATTTGTTCATCGGTGGCCTTTTGAATATTCGCAAGCAGATCATTATTAATTTTCCAATAATTTTTTTCAACACTTTCAGCACATTTAATATCGAAAATAACTATTTCATTCAGTAATTCATTGAGTTGTTCAAATGAACTTTCTTTAAGCATTCGCAATTTTTTTACTTTTTCTTCATTTTCTTTTGTGCTATTATATCCTTGTGAAATAACCTCAATGTTAGCTATGTCTTGTTTCACTTCGTTTAATTCTTCTTCGAGCTCTTGCCATTTTGTTGAATGATACTTCTCAAAATCTTCATATTCATCCATTTTTTGCAATACAATTTGAAAACATTCTTCACATAAAAATGGTTTACTTGTAAATCCTTCTTCGGCAACCAAAAGACAGTTCGCCTCTTTCTGTTCATTTTGGATCTTGTCGTCAGAAGACTTTGATAGTTCAATATGGGAATATAACATTTGTTTACATTCCTGACAAATTAATAAAGTGTTATGTTGCATTTTATTTGAAAAAATAATTTTTTGTAGTTCTTATTTTGGGGTTGGTCGACAAAATGGTTAAATAGAATTCAATTAATCTAATGGTATTTCTGGTACTTGGGAATAATTAAAATGTTGTTTTTTGAATAGGAAATGTCTTACCAATAATACTGAAACAACTAAAATTGTAAATACTACAAAAACAATACTCACAATAACGCATGTTAACATAATCCATTTTTTGGTTGAACTGTTATCACCACTCCCTTCGCTTTCCTCGCCTGAATGGGAGGATAAACTTTCGTTTGATACTGATGAATTTCCTTCGCTTTGAGCCGAAGAAGAATCAACTTGGGAAGAAATATCTTGGGAAGAATCATTTTGAGAAGATGAGCCAACATTTACCAATCCACTTGAAGATGATTCTGAACTTGGTGTTGAACTGCTTTCATTTTCTACATCACACACATCATTAACACATAGGTTGTTATAAAAATCAAAGAAATAACCCTTATCACAATAAGTTGGAATACATTCATCACTCCACTTTCCATCTATTCCACATTTGAACCCACCATGCGCGTGTTGAACTGTAATTTTACTGTCACATTCACTACTTCTTTTGACTAATCTTTCATTTAAAGGATTACATTCATTCTGATATTTTTGATGGATTTGAAGTCCAACATAAGCAAATTCTTCAATTCTTTTGAGTTCATAACTATCCAAGAATTTAATTTCATCAACTGGTTCAATTAGAAACTCTCTTGGAATAGTTTCATTGTAATTATAATTGTAGACATAAGTCTCAGCGAAACTTATTTGCATTTCCAAAGAAACATTTTGCATTTCTTCTAATTGTTTCTTACTAAACATATTTGGTGGTTGAATGACAACAGAAGGGGATTGACCAGCGTCATACAATTCTTTTTTACCCTCTGGATCACCTAAATACCCAACAACAATGGCATTACCTTTTTCTTTCATTCCCTTGGACAACAAAGAACACGCAGAATAACAAAATGCATCAGACATAACGATGATATCAGTTGGATTTCTTAAATTCTTTTTCAAATAAACATCAGTTATTGCTGATTTGATTATTTGTGTTTGTGTTCTAACATGTTCAACATCTCCATATCTAACTGTAACGGGTGATGTATAAAACTCGCCAATATCCGTCTCATTTTTAAAAGATTGTTCACATGAAGTGGTGTCATAAAATAATTCATCATACCCTAACGAAAAACTTCGCAGTGTTTGTTCACTTATTCGAGAACTACCAATTTGATTAACATCGGCAGTTGGGGCCAATGTTTTTTCTATATAGGCTTCAAGATCAACATAACCACCACCATTCATTGGGAGTACAACAACAATAGGACCAGCGTTATTGTCGAATTTTTTAAAACAATTTTCATAAACAGTCAGGTATGACTGAATTTGTATGTCTTCAGGTGAAAATGATTGAATAACCAACACATTTACGCTTGTTCCATTTAGATCTACTACTTTACATGAAATTTGGTCAACTAATTGATAATCATAAGTAATAGTATCTTGTTTTGGTTTAATAACACTCAAATCACTTGGAACTATTGGTTGAAAAGAAAAAGCTCTATTTTTTCTCTTTAAATCAATTCTGTCTTTCACTTTACTAACAAATTGGGTTTTGGTCTTTTGACCATCTCCTGGTCCAAAATTGATCATTTGGAAGGAAACATTCACAATAGATCCATTGATGTATTCAATTTCAAAGATATGTTCTATTTCATTTTGATCTAAAGGGATGTCATTAAGGAAGAATAACCCAATTGTTTCGCTTGCATAGGTGAATCTTGCGTGTGGACTTTTTAAACCAGAGTATTTGTCTCCATAATTCCTGATCCATTCTAATACTGGTACTCCATCAACGGACAAAACAGGAACATCCTTATTCCTTATTATTTCTGTTGGAAGTTCCAAGTCATATAAGAGTATCTGAGTGAGGGGATAGAAAAAGACTTCGTGATTTGGCTTCATTGACACAGTAAATGGAAGTACAACCCCAATTAAATCAACCCAATAATAAAAATCAACTGATGAACTAAGTCCAAAAAAGACATGCAAGTCATGTAAATCAAATATGATTTTGTTTATTTGCTGATAAAATGGATAAAATGGTTGGTCTTTTACTTCAATTTCTCCTAACCTTTGGTCAATATCAACACTTTGATGGTAATGGCTGTGTCCAATTGGTTGTGGTGGATTCTTTAAAATGTCGTGATAAACATATGCATTGAACGCATTCTTTAAAGAATTTTTAATCTTTTGGGCTCTTGCAGCATCTATTTCAATCGAATTTAAACAGTCAAATAATTCGGTGGAATTAAGAGTCAAAGCAAACTCACAAGGAGCGGATTGACAAAAAATGACTAATAAGAAAAAAACCAAAAGCATTAGCAAAAGGGGGGTTTGGTTGAATGAGTTTTGAGTTCAAATAGGGGTTTTTTGACGAGACAAGAAATTTTTCCGGGGTTGCTGAACTTTCCAAATGAAGAACAAAAACGTTTTTTGTTTCTTTTCGAAATTCGAAATGACTTTACTCACATTTTGTTTTTATTAAAAACCACAACACTAAATGTTTATTTTTAATCCTCTTTTACAAATCATCAAAGATGAAGACTGGGGCGTATTCTGTTGTTGTTTCTTGCTCTGTTTCATTTCTTCTTATTGGCACTGGTACAATTGGAATATTAGCCTCAGTTGGAACATCCCTAACAACATCCTTTTGTTTTCCATGACCAGTCGAAGGGAGGAATCCCATATTAACCGACATTCCCCCATATTCCATTTTATTCTTTTGTTTCATTGGGACGGCAGAAGCAAATTTTCCAGGGCAGAAGCTCATTGCCGAAGTATCATCATCATATTCTCCTTTGGAGTTGAGCCTTATTGCTGGGGACATAAAGAATCCTCTTGGGGAGTTGGTTATGGATGGGGCAAATGGTGAATTTGGAATATTGGGGGTTTTTGGCCCAGGAGTCCTTACAAGACATGACCTTCTTGAGAAACTGCCAGATGAAATGATTGGGGAAGGAGAGGGTTTAGATTTGATTGCATAAACTTCCCTAAATGAAGATGGTGTCATTGGGCCAAGTTGGAATGGATTTGAAGATGAAATGTTAACAATTTCTCCTTTTTGTAATGAAGCAGTGAAGATATCATAATATTCTTGTGTATTCAAACGATGATCAATTTTGAGTCCAGGGAAACACCTCTTTTGAAATTCGATTCCAGAGACAAGAGAGGGTTTAACTGATTTAACTTTTCTTGGTTTTGGCTGCCAAGTTTTGGTAAAGGGAACTTGAGTAATAAATGGATGTTCTAATGCTTGTTTTGCTGTCCATCTTGAATTTGGGTCAAATTGTAACAATCCTTGAATAAAATGGAGCATTGATTGTCTGGTTTCGGCAATTGACCCTTTATCTTCCAAAGGATTATCAGACAATTTCATTGGAATTCTCATAATCAATTCTTCTAAAGTTCTATATCTAAAGTATTTTTTGTCGGGTTCTAATTCAACTCCATTTTCCATTTCAAATTCAAATGGCTGTTTAAATATATATTTGAATCGGCCCCCAACAGCGGGCATTTTATTATAAAAGTTTTGAGTGGAAGTGCCTTGTTCTAAAATATGATCGGGAGGTTGTCCCAACATATCAGTTATTTTAAACAATTCATTGTATTCGGAATTTCCTGGGAATAATGGAATACCCAATATTAATTCAGCACAAATACACCCAGCACTCCATACATCAATGGCACAATTATAAGGCAAACCCAGTATTACTTCTGGGGCTCTGTAATGTCTTGATTGAATATAGGTGTAGAGGGTGTAAGTTGAAAAACAAGCAGAACCAAAATCGATTATTCTAATTCTCTTTGATTGGGGATCTAACAACATATTTTCAGGTTTTACATCACAATGAACTATATTTGCATCTTCTAACACAACCAAACATTGTAATAGCGATTTCATATAACTTCTTATGACGTTAACTGGGAATCCCTTGTAATTTCTTGCCTGAATTGCTTGATACAAATTCTTTCCTAATAATTCCGTTACAATACAAAGATGCGAATGATAGAGAAAATGATCAATTAATCGGACAGTATTTGAAGAACCATCTTTGTCATATGCATCATTTAACAACGATAACATTGCCACTTCCAACATTCCTTGTCTGAAATATGAAAATTTTGAACGTAAAACTTTGATGGCAACATCCTTATTTCTAACCAAATCTCTTGCCTTAAATACTTGACCAAACATTCCTTGGCCTAGCCTATCAACAATTTTATATCTTGAAACAGTATCTGGGTTTGCTGAATAATAAGGACCTTCAAACGAAGTTGCACTTCCCAATACATCATTTAATTTGACTATTAAATCGAAATTTTCATTATCAAAATTGCTATTGTGGCGGGGAATACTTGGGGTTGTTAAATATAAAGGAGATAGCCCAGTAGTTGGATCAGTAAGTCTTGGAGAACAATGATAAAATACATCGAATAATTTTGAAGTTAAATACTTAGTTATATATTTTTTATTTGGGGAATGCAAACCTTCACTGTCATCATTAAAATAAGTTGTAAATGAACTACGTGGCTTCCTTGAGAAAAAATTCATTTGAATAAAAAGTGAAAAGGGTTTTCTTTTTTTTCAACTCACTCCCTAAAAAAAATTCTTTTTTGAGTTTCTTGCAATCTCTTTTCTGCTTTTTTTCGATCACACGTCAACGGTTTCTTATATTTTAGAGTCAATGGTAGTAATTATGAGATAATAGTGACGCCTTGCAAAATAATTTCACAAAACAATAAAAGAACTTTCAAAAGTCCATGAAAAACTCCACTCCATTTTCTAAAAAGTTCAGAAAACGAAGTGAGGCACTTCCCTTGATTCCGCCAAGCAATACACACTTCAAATGACTTTCAGTTTTGTAAAATAACAAAACAAAAAATAACAAAAGGATCAAAGGTCTGGGGTTTTGAAAAGGGTTTCCCAAATTTAATTTTCACAAAAATAATTGTTTTGTTTTTCAATTTGTTAAAAACGAAAAAGTAATAAATAGAGGCATGGCGTATAAAAATTGTTAACGGAGGAATTTTTAATTAGGTATTTCCATTAGCACATGAAAATAATTTTTTGTAAAAAAAATTCCTCCATTAAACCCTTTTATACGCTGTGATCGAAGTTTAAAAGGATTAGGGTTTTGTTCCAAAAAAACTTTTTGAGAGCAAATCATGTCCACAGACAAAATAAGTAGGTCCGATGTCACTGATGGTCTTCGAAGACAAATCAAAAATACTTTGGGGAAAAAGAAGCAACAATTCGTTCTTCAACAAGAGACAAAAGACGAAGTGGATGTGGATGTGAATATCGAAGAAACAAAATCTGATTTATTATCAAAGAAAAAGAAGTTTACCAGCCCCATTGAGCGATTTAGACCTAAAACTAAATCCGAAAAACAAGAAAAACAAATGAGAAAAAAGGAAGCCAAAATTGAAATAAAAGAAGAAGTTTTAAAACAATCAATTGGTCAGTCGGCAGAAGTTATTAAGCAGAGTTTAGATGAAACTCAACAACCAACCAGTTTCAAAATTGTTAAAAAACATACACCAAAGAGAACGACAGAAAAAGAAAATATTGAAATAAAACCAAAAGATGAAATAACGTTATTTGAAGACGTTGAAGGAAATAAGAAAATGACGAACAGCAGAGACATTTCAAAAACTTTTATGAAAAAAAAAGAACAATCTGCGGAAATATCAAATACAACAAAACAGCAATCCGAAAAAGAATGTACCAAAGCAGTCAACGAAAATAGTGCGAAAGACGGTAAACAAAAACAAGAAAAAGATAAAAATGAAAAAAAACCAAAAAAAGACAACCAAGAAAGAAGATTTAAAAAGACAAAAACCAGAAGTAGAATGAAGAATATTAAAAAAGATAAAAGGCCTGACCACTTGAAACCTTCTTATCTCCAAAGTCACGAAGCAAAATGATTGAAATAATTGTTTGAAAGTCAAGATTAAAGTGAGTTAACTGTTTTTTTTGAACCAATTTTTTTTTATGAAGAGAAAACCGGAACCCCTTGTGGTTCTATAATAAGAAAAATGGAATCATCACCCACAAAGAATTTTTTTAAAACATTCGAACATTGAGCTTGTTTGGTAGAATAACCATAGAGTTAGTCATTCCAAAAAGTTACTACGAAGAACTGAAAATCAATACATTGGACAAATGTCGGCAATAAATCATAAATTTCATATAGCAAATAAAGTACTCAGGGGAAGATGTTCAACAAAAAGAGGAATCAATGAGTTTGGAGAAGAATTAACTCGAGAAGCATTCGATCGTGTAGAAGAATTCAAGAATAACCCAATTAATAGCGAGTGGGAAAAACTCGAAAACCATTTGCAAAACCCAACGATTGTCATCAATTCATATGTATTGGCAAATTCGAAAGAAGCCATTTTACGGTCATACGCTGTAATACCAAAATATTATATGTTAGTAAAAAATATATTAGAAAGAATTGACAGAATAATTGAATTAATTCCAACAGTAATTGAAACAGAAACAGTTGATGATTTTTTTATTAACAATGTAATAACAATGGATGCTACTTGCTTTTATGGAAGGATTACTCATTCATACCGGTTTGTTGAAATTTCTCCACAAGAATGTGCACATGTATTTTCTCATTTCCAACAAGGTTTTTGGAAAAGTTATATGTTTTACGCCAAAGAAGATAATCGTTCCACTTCATTTGTTGTCCAATCGAAATTTTGTATTGACGAAAAAAAGAATGCCCCACTATTTCATTTTATTAATTTACAAAGAAAATTGATTAATAATATTTATGATCATATTAGTGGTGATCAAGAAGCAAAAAATATGATGTTTCTTGAACGTACATTTAATAAAATGGTTTATAACCAAGAAATATTTCCCATTATCCTTTATAGAAATGCAAAGTTTAACGTATTCGCAAATTATGATTACACTGAAATCGTAATAAAAGGATCAAGTGATTATAATCAATCATTTAAAGTAATTGTCGAAGATTTAGATCATAAGGTACACTCTAATATAATGTATTCTAAAAGTATATTATTAAAAAAAGGAAAAAGGCAACAGTTTTTTCACAGTGAATCCCCTTATTTTGGTTTGAAACCAGTTTCAACGGATATGGTTGTTGGAAATACTGTTGTTGAAGGTAATGTTTTTATTTGTTGTCAAACCACAAGTCCCGCCATTTGTAATTGTCATTATCACCATGAAGAACCAACTAATTTCGCGATTGTGTTATCTGCCGAAAGAACAGAAACTTTTAATGGCAAAGCCAAATGTCTGTTTTATCATCACTACTTTGTCCCAACATTGAATTTGTCCAAAGAAAGGGCATCAGTCGATTGTATTAAAAATGTTGTTATTTCGAGACTGATAATGAGAATCGGGTTTGAACAAAATGTTCCCTTGAAGATTGACAAAACCATGTTTGGAGAACAACAAATGGCCAAAAATTTGTTGTCGTGTTCATTACAAATAAAAAGAGCGATAGAAGATAGAAAAAGAAATGAAGTTATGAAAATAAAAACGAGTATTAAACCAGTTAGTGAATGTTACATAACGAAATTAGATGAGAGCGTAATGAATTGTATAATGAAGAAATTATGTCTTGAGGATTTAATTAGTTTACGATACACCTCGCACTTGTTTTTCGAACTCACCAACAAAAATATTGAAGTTTGGAAAAACTTCTATGATCTTCATTACAACCCATTAACACAACCCAAGCAATATTTTAATTATGAGCCAAATGAAACTATTAATTACCCAGTAAAAGTGGTTAGCTGTTTTAAAACGGCAAGAAACTGGAAAAGTAAAAAATGGAATCAAAGAAATTCTTTGTCTCCATTCTTTGCTCCAATTAACTTTTCTAAAATTAAAAATAATGATTGTGTTGTAGTCGGAAGTGAAAATGGTTATTTCACAAGACTTGAATCGAGGAATGGGGTTTTAAAAAAGGTAAGAGAAGGTTTGCCAATGAAACTAATTGCCGGAATGGAACCAAGTTTTGATTATTCAAACGATCTATTGGTTTATTTTCGTTCTGGCGAAATTCGAAAATATACTCAGAGTGCTTTAGAATTTTCAAAGTATGAAGGTAAACCATATGAAAGAGTAAGTTTCATGAATAATTCCACTGTTGTGGGGTTGAATGAAACATCTTTGAGTGTCTTGGACTTTGTTTCACATGAAAATGTTGTGAGTTTTATTCCTCACTCAGTGGAGATAACCCATTTCTGTAGCATCGACCCAAACACTATTGTTTCTTCTTCGATTGATGGGACAATTGTTGGGTATGATGTTAGGTCTAATAGACCTACGTTTAGAACAATGAGTTATCGTGAAGAAATAACTTCATTTAACTGGATTGATGATTACGTTGTTACTGGAAGTTCAAAAGGAAGAATGAGAATGTGGGATTTGAAGATGAATAGTAGTTGTTGCTGTGAAAGAACAGTCCATTTCAATCAAATCAATAGTATTTTTTGTTACAATAGAAAAATGGTCAGTGGTGGGGCTGATAGGTCCGTGTATTGTTGTGACTTATCAAAGGGGTGGTTTGAGAATATTGTTTTGATGTACATGCATCAATCCCCAGTCACAACAGTTTCCCTGAATGATAACGTTTTAGTTTCAGGATCACAAGACGGCATTTTAATGTACTCAAAATTTTGTTAGTGTTATTAACTGATTTATATTAAATTATTTGTAAATGATTAAATTATTGGTTTATGCACCCAATATACTCGCTTTCTTTCAGGCAATGGGTTGAACAAAGCAAGTTTTTTCTGCAATTACCCTTGCAATCACGTCCAGCAGTGGAATAATGATAATCAAATTTATTCCACATATCGTCATCAACCTCAAGCCTTTTTAGAAATTCTTTTAATTTTGGGGTGGTGTATTCTTCGATTCCAAACAACTTTTTTGCGTTGTATTCGAATTCCCATTCAAATCTGCTGTTTTGGTTACACTTAGATATATTTAAAACGAAATTTGTGTAATCCTTAACGCTAATTCTATCGTATTCGTACAATCTAAAACGTGGATTCAAATTACCAAAAGCGGTCATTGCAGGATTCACAATGAGATGAAAGTTTGGTGTTTCAATGTTCGGAAGAACTCTAAAAGAATTGAAATGTGAATGACCACAAAGATGAGTAATCACAATGTCACCGTATTCATTCATCGCGTAACTAAAATCTTCATTGAACTTTGGTACTAAATCAATAGATCCACTATCTTTGAGTCCGACTCCTTCGTGACTTAAAATTATAACTCTTTCATTATTCTCCCTAGCTTCCTTTAATGTTTGGTTAAACCAACTCATCATATTCCCAGGATCGTTTTGAACATATTCATTGCAATGACTTCCGTATATATCAACATAAGCAAGATGTAAGGCAATAATCCTAATCCCAGAATCAATTAGTTCTGAATAAAATCCTCCTTTTTTAAATTCTTCCAAAGCACGCGGAGAAAGCCATTCTTGGAATTGTTCTGCCATAAAATCTAACATCCACTGATCATGTGGTGGGTATTGCCAATTACTTGAAAGCCAATAATCATGATTTCCCGGGACAGGATATATTCGAAATCCAGGTAATCTTTTCTTTAAAGCGTCAATTTGTAATTGAAGTCTTTTTTTATTTGCAGTCTTACTTTGTGTAACAACATCTCCTGGAACGACGTCCATCAGCCAAAACAATAATTTACTTTCTGATTGATGAGCGGCAATGTAATCAAAAGCAGACTCTGATACATTTAGGGGAGAATAACAATTATAATCACCACAAGGTCCACTTATCAAATGTTCTTGGTTTTTTCTTGGAATTGAATTAGCGTGGCAGCAGTCAATGGCAAGACATTTAGTTGGTGATCCAACTACAAATTCATCATCGAAGTGTGTATCAGTAATTAACCAAAATTTATTAGTGGCAACAGAAAAAGAAAACACAGCAAAGAGTATTAACATATATCTGTTTTTTTCAAGTTTTTAGAGTTCGAAATCAGAGCTTGCAGGAGAAGAGTGCAAGTTTAGAGTAGTTTTTCTGCTTTTTTTCTAGAAAGAAGAAATAATTCCAAAGCCTCGCAATGCAAAAATAGAACGGTCTGTTGATTTTCTTGGTGAAAAATGTTTTTAAAAACTCCACTCCTTTTTTTGGAGTTCATTATTTGTGTTTTTTTTTTCAAATGAAGGAAGAACTCGAATTATTATTTTTTAGGAGCATGCTGTCGTTTTTTGCCACTTTATTTTGGTTATCCATTGCTCAAAATAGTTGCAATAATGCGATTGATGTAAATATGGTTACTTCAGATAATTTTCAACACACAGCAGACACCACAAATTCTGTTGAAAGTTTTTATTTTCTCAAAAGACAACTCCACAACCAAAAAGGGGTTTGGTATAGAATTTCAATTTCAACACCACAAACATTTGTAGTTGATACTTGTTTTACTGGCCATACCACATTTGATACGAAAATAATGGTTTTTAGTGAATGTGAAAATAATGCTGGAACTGGTTTACTCGCAGTTAATGACGATGGAATTGATGGGTGCGGTAAAGCTTCGAGATTAATTCATCACTTTATGTCTTCGTGTTATGTGTTCATAACTGGGGCTACACAACTAGATAATGGTGTATTTGGAGTGCGAATTTCCCCAATGCCCAAACGCGAAAATACAATTCGGCCTAATGCTGAGAGACTTTCTGCTCCTTCTTCAACGGAGGGAATAACTTCAGGACTAACAAATACTATTTTATATTATACTTTCGAAGGGCATGAATCATTACCACTCGAAGTCTCAACCTGCCACACATTAACTGACTTCCCGACAACTCTTGTTGCAGACGAAAATACACCTTTCCAACAAACAGTTTCCGACAATTGCCCTTCCCACGCATCGGGGGCAGTGTTGACCATTTCTGCTGGTAAAAAAATTCATACACTTTCTGTAAGAACCAGCGAACCTGGGCATTTCATTCTTTCAATCAAATTACCTTCAACACAACAAACACCAATTGCGATTAGAGAATTACCATTTATTCACTCTTCTAAGCCCTCAGGTATTTTGTCGAAGTCGTGTGGGATTTATCCCGAAGAAAGTGGTGTTTGGTATGCAATAATTGGAAGTGGAGAAGAATATTTGATTTCAACATGTGAATCGTCTTTAATAAGGGAAGGAGTTGGGACGACTGTTGAACTGTTTGACCCCAACGGAAAATGTGAAAGAGATAGTTTTGGATGTGGGATCCATGGTAGAATCATCAAGAAATTGGAAAATAAAAAAGAGTATTTTATTAAAGTTTCTTGTCAAGAAAGAGACAGATGTAAAGCAACATTATTGGTTCAAAAGTTGTTGCAAAGTTCTGATGAATGTAAAAAACCAGTTATACTTGAAATTGGAGAGGCAGGAATTGTTTCTCATAGCAAAGTTACTCATTTATCCCATCCATGCCAACCAATAACAATTCATGGGAGTTGGTATCGACTAAAACCAAGAGTAAACATGGATTTTATGTTGTTTGGTGGTGTAATTGACGGTTTTAAAACTTCCTCAACAATTATCCAAACTAAAACTTGTATTGGGCCGTGCAATGAGGAAAACAGAGTATTAAAAATGTCATTTAAAAAAGACAGGGAATACCTTTTTGTTGTTAGTGCCTCATCGATTTTAGTTTCTGGCGTTTCGTTGTTTGTAATCCCAATTAAAGACACTCGTTGTTCGGAAAATGTTCAAACACTACCATTTTCTACATTAGGTATTATTGAAAACAAGAAACATTATTATACCTTTGAAGGAGATGGGTCAATGTTCATTATTGAGACTTGCGGTCCTGATACACAAATAGATACAATCGTCACAATATACCCGAGTTGTGATTCAACACGCCCAATAGTTATGAATGACGATTCAGAAATTTGTGGGGATACAGCTTCTTTCGTACGACATAAGTTTAATGGAAGATTTGTGGTATCTGTTGATGTTTCACATAAAGCAGAACACAGTATTGGGCCGTACAGGCTGAGTGTTTATAAAGATATTGAATATACAAATGATAACTGTCAAACACCTTCTGAAATATTTGACGGAACTCACTTTATTTATACTTATAACAATAAATATGTGACACTGCCAAATAGAAACGTTCAGGCTAAAGGTGCCTTCTTAATATACAAAGGAAAGGATGCAGTTATTACAACGTGTAACTCGATGGTTACATCAAAAATAGAAGTGTTATCTGATTGTTCCACATTGTTAGAAAATAGACACTTAAAAGGGTATTGCAGAAATGGGGAAAAAGTGTATGTCCACAACAACGAAATTGTGTTTGTGGGTGGGAAAAATTCAATGGACATGGGGTTAATCCAAATAGAGGTGTTCAGCACTAGCAGAATACCATTATATTTGTTGTTTGGCATTGTTGTATTCATAACTTTATTCTCAATAAGTTATTTTTTCTACCCAACAATTCAAAATAAAATCTCCATTCTCCGCAACCAAAATTCATTCCACGACAAGGGATATTATGAGTTATAACATACTTTGAGTGATCGAAATCTCTTAATGCAACCAAAATGATTTTTTAGTTCAATTGGAAAAATACGCCTTTGTTTGTTGTTTTTGGTTATTTTTTAGTTCCATCAGTTTAAAAAGAGAAGAAAATCGGGAAAAGTGTGTGACTGCAAGGTTATCAATATAAAGATCAAATCCCAAAGAAAAAAACAATGAAAGAGGGATTGCCAAAGGACTTGGATTAAATAGAACCTTCCTTTGGGTTCAAAAACAACTTTTGAACTAGTTAAAGACCAGTTAAATTTCAAGATGTCAGGAGGATTTCACTCACCATTTGCCCCACAAACTGCCAAGCCAGATGCGACTGCCAAACCCACTGGAACAACTGGACCAGAAACAATGAACATCAGACTCACTGTTGTCTGTGGAAAACAATTGAAAGCCATGGATTTCATGTCTTCAGACCCTTACGTTATTGTTTCAGTTGGAATCGAACAAAGAAAAACCAAAACCGTCATGAAAAATTTGAATCCGAGTTGGAATGATTCTTTTGAATTCTATAATGTCACTCCAGGAAGTATGGCCACTTTTACTGTTATGGATTATGATAAGCATGGAAGTGATGACGCAATGGGAAATGCTTCTTTGGTTCTTCAAAAACACCCAGCTGGCCAAATCGCTAATTCCGAACTCCCATTATCCACAAAAGGTTCAATCACTGTTCAATACACCGTAATTGGTGCTCCTGGTGCCACCACAACAACTGCAAAACCAACAACTGGCGCAAAACCTGAAGCAACTCCACAACAAGGAGGATACCCAGGTTATCCACCACAAACAGGAGCACAACCACAACAGGGAGGATACCCAGGCTATCCACCACAACAACAAGGAGCCTATCCAGGTTATCCACAACAAGGCGCTTATCCAGGTTATCCACAACAACAAGGATATCCACAACAAGGATATCCACAACAAGGATATCCACCACAAGGATATCCA
>NWBR01000201.1:41441-71178 GCA_002914575.1 Entamoeba moshkovskii
CCTATCCAGGTTATCCACCACAACAAGGCGCTTATCCAGGTTATCCACCACAACAAGGATATCCACCACAAGGATATCCACAACAACCACAAACTGGAGCTGATGGAAAACCAGCTGCCGGAGCACAACCACAACAAGGAGCTTATCCAGGTTATCCACCACAACAACAAGGAGCCTACCCAGGCTATCCACCACAACAAGGCGCTTATCCAGGTTATCCACCACAACAAGGATATCCACCACAAGGATATCCTCAACAACCACAAAAATAATAATTCATTCTAACGGTTTTCTATTCTTAGCCACACCTTTTATTTTTTTATCAACCCAAACACAACAAAAATGTTTTGGAAAAGTTGAGAACTTGTATTTGTTTGAAGAGAAAAAGTAATTACAGTTCAACCAAAGAGGATTAACACACAAAGGAACTGAAAATCAAAACTGGGAAATTCAGCACAAAAAACAGTGGATGAGTGTTATTCTCCAAGTAATGTTTTCAGACTATGACAGAAATGGTGATGGAAAATTAGATAAGATAGAAATATTACCAAACGTTTTTAAAACTCTTTACAAAGTAGAAGGAGCATTAGATGATGATAAAAGAGAAGAGATAATGCAAAGAATATCTGGGGGATCTATTCTCAATTTGATTTTTATAATTTGTGATGAAGATAAAGATGGTCAATTAAATTTTGCTGAATTTTGCCATTTTTCAAAATGTTTTGATTTTATCCCACATAACGTTAGTAACTTTGAATTTGTAATTGAATTGTCTGCTCTTTTCAATGCTATTGATGCTGATTCCAGTGGTAAAATATCTCAATCTGAAATCAAAACTGCGTTAGAACTAATTGATGGGAATAAGCAATATCGACAACTTAATAAAAGCCTATCATCACTTGAAGAATATGCTGAAAATCTACAAACTACTGAGGCTGTTTCGAAAAATGACTTTTTAAAGGCCCTTGTTAAAAAAGATGAATACAAAAATTATAAAAAAGATGTTTATAAAGGAGTTTTTGATATGTTTGACTCAAATAAAAATGGTACCTTAGACAAAAACGAACTTATTTACATGTTATCTACACTTTACCCCAAAGGTGTGTTAGTGCCAAACATTAGTAGTTATGTTGTTGAGTTATTAGATTCAAATGGTGACAATGAACTAAGTTTGAAAGAAATTATTCCATTCCTTGATGCCTTGGATGATCTCCCTCAAGATGGGTTATTAACAAAAGAAATGGCCTTCTATGCTTTCTTTAAATCTATTGATTCAGATAATGATGGAATTATTGAATATGATGAATTCGAACGATTTAAAAATCTGAAGTGTGTTTTAGAAGTAATTGACAAGTATCAAAAGAAATTTGAAGAATTGGGAGATGATAATATCTCAATGACCCAATTCGTTTCATTGGCCCAGCTAATTTAAAAGTTTAACCAACCACTTTGATATTTTTTTTAAGTCAATTAAAATGATTGGGCATTTGAAGTTTTTCGTTAAAAACCGCTAATAGGGGTTGATTTAGTAACAAATTTATTTGTTGCTTTACGGGCCCAGGAACATTAAAAGTCAATACAATTTAGCTTCTCCAAAACCCTCCTATTTTTTTGTTTGTGGCATTGAAAAAAACCATTCAAACTTCCATTCAATCCTTTCGCAATTGAATAAATGTTCCAAAATAAAAACAGAAATAACTATTCAATTAATAATTGAAACCATGTATGAATTATTTGAAAAATAATCGAATTGGCTTGAGTGGATTCGGCGTTTTTTAAGTTCAGTCAAACTGCATATTTCCATCATTATTTGAGATGATGGCCAACAATTTCCCAATAAAAAAACATACTGTTGTCAGTCGAGGAGACCAAAATGCGGTTCACAATGCGTTACTATCAATTTTAATTCAAGAATTTGGTGCCACAATAGATTTCGAAAAACCAACCAAATCTAAAAATCTAAAACACAAACACTCCTATTTGCTTATGAAAAATTTACAAATACCAACACTTGGAATATCTTATCTCCCAGCAAAAGAAACAAAAGAAAGAAGAAAACAAAGGGAATTAAATGAATTAGAATATTTAATTGACACATTGACGAAACTCAAATATTTATTAACTTTTAAGTTATCAAGATCAAAAAGAGAGTCATCCCCAATTATCATTTCACTGTTATCACCAACTGGAAATAGTTATAACTTCGATCAACTAATAGAAATTGGTTCATTTCTTGAATTTGTTGTCAGGTCAATGAAAGGGAATTTATTAACTGTAAATTACAACATTTTACTTAATTATTTGAACTAATTCATTGCTTTTTGAGGTTTGAAAAAGTTAAAATTGAAACTCAAAAAATAATTTTTTTGAGTTTGGAATGGAAGTGCTTGAACCATTTTATTTGGCAAATGTTGCTTTGTATTTTGAATCATATGAAGATGTTTTAAATTTTATGTTGGTTTCTTCTAAATGTTTGGAATCTCTTAAAACATTGAAAGTCAATCCATTATTTAATAAAATTGAAGATGCTATACAATTTTGTGAACATTTCAGTATTGAAACTATTGATTGTAACAATAAACCATATTTTGATGATAATTGTTTTGAGAAAGTGAAATGTATTGTTAACCCCCGTTTCAATTTAATTTTTAAACAAGAAGTAGTAGATACTGGGGAAATGAATTGGAATGATGACATTAATGAAAATGATGATAAACTTGAGAACATATACTCTGATTTTCAATTAGATAAAATCAAAAAACTTCTTCCAAAAATAAAGAGTATTGAAATTACATCATGCGCCAATGAAGATACTAAATATTTTATCAGAAATTCAAAAGATTTTAAAAGTTTGAAATGTATTAAAGGGGATTTGTTTGCGATTGCTTTGTTATTAAAAATTTATACTTTGAATGGAAAAGAAAAACAATTCAGTACTTTACAACATGTTTTGATCAAAACAATGAATGGAAGACCTCTAATTATTTCTGACTATAGTATTCAAAAGTTAATTGAATTAAAACAATTTATTGATTTCAATAAAACAATGGTCAATGTGCAATTAACTAGTTATCCAAATACAGATGTAATAAACAAATTGAAACCAATTCATTTTTATTCAAATATTATTTCATTGGATAAAATAAACGAGTTAATATTTTGTGATAAGTTCCAAATTAAATTTAATGGATTATTTGATGTGTTAGATATCAATAAAATTATTTGTGATCATTTTCCAATTAAATGTAAATTTCTTGATTTTGTTGTTGGAAAAATTAATTTTAATTTCAATTGGCAACTTCCAATATTTATTAAACAAATTACTTTAATTAATGTTACATTTACTAATTACAACCATTTTGATTCAGTTGTACAAATGGGTTCTGTTGAAACATTATCATTAAAAAATTGCAATAATATTTGTTTTCGATCAAATTGTGAAAATTTAAAAAGAATTAAAATAGAATCAACCAGTCAAATTACTATTGAAAGTGAGTTGAATAATCTTAAATATCTTATAATTAATGGATCTAAACAAATAACAATTAAAATTCATCCAAAAAAACTGGAATATTTGTTTTGTGGTAATTCTTACAATTTAAAATTAAATAAGTGTGTTTTTAATGACGTCAAACAATTGCAACTTTCATTTTGTTCTTCAATTCACTTACCCTCAATATCTTTAAATAATCAACTTATCACCAATACTAATTGTTGTCACAACATTGTTGCTGTTAATAACTGTATGGATTTAAAAATTGATTTCTTTGAGTATAAAAGTGATGGAGTAGGAATTGATGAAGAAACACTCATTTCAATGTCAAAGAAAACAATTATTGTTCCATCAATTTCTATTCGACGAATAAAAAGTATTTACCAAATGATTCCCTTTTATTTTACTTCAAATAGAGTTAAGATTAATGGTAATGAAATAACTAGCAAATTAAATTATAAAAGAAAACATTCAGTTGATATTCTTATTTCAAAAAACTTTTATTTATCATCTCAACAAGAATTAACACACCGCGTAATAACAAAAGAAGGAATTGAAAAGGAAATAATTTCAATGGTTCATTACTTTGAAATTGAAAGTAGTGGTAACAACCTTTTTTCTTTTGGTGTTTGCTTGAATACCACAATACTTCCTAATAAACATATAGGTCTTTCTCAATGTTCAATTGGATTCTCTTTGATTGATGGTTATATTTATTGTGATGGGGAGAAAAGAATGAAGCTTAATGTTCAATTTAACCGAAATGAAAAGGTAACAATGGGGTGCGGGTACGATGCAATTAAAAAACAAATATTTTTTACATTTAATGGAATTAAAATATCATCAATTCAAACTGAACTTATCAATGTTGACGCCGCAATCGCCCTTGAACCAGGAAATTCATTAAAAATAAATTATGGAAACTATCCATTTAAATTTGATTTAGTGGAATATACACAAACATATTCACAACAAAAAGAACAAGAATGTATTTTATCATAACAAATTCATTCCATCGACGTATTTTTAATTAAAACATTTTATTTTTAATCTTTTGTTAAGAACAAAGAAGGCATAAATTAAATACGTATTAATTCATTTGAAGAACAATCATCCTTTTAAAATAAGTTTTACCAAGCAAATTTCCAGTCAAAGGGCTATTAAATCCAGTATAATCAAAGAAAAAATCTTTTTGTTCAATAAGTTTATTTGGATGTACAGACATAACGTAGTCGATCACAAAAATAAATCCATCACATTCTGGGTAAATCCTAAAAAATGGGGGTCTCAATCTCATTTCTGCTCTAAATATAGTTTTGGGTTTAATTCTTCCATTTGACCTTAAATTAAACGTAAATGAATCCATTGTAAGTCTAGCAGGTTGGTCAAAATCCCTCACCCCAACTGGAACAAAAACACCAAACACGTTTTCCTCATCTTCAAATATTATTAATAAATTAGATTTTCCCATCACCCTTAAATGAAATTTTCTATTTTCAGACTCTAAAGTATCAACATCACTATCAAATATCTTTTCTTTAAAATTCAAATGACACCATTCTTGTAATTGTTTTTGTTCTTCTAAAGTAATTATTCCAATTGACTTGTTTTGTTCTTCTTCTTTTTCTTTTAGTCTTAAAGATATAATTTGGTCTTTCATTCTTTTTAATTCACTGGTGTGGGTCAAATGAAACATATCACTCACTTCTACAGTTTGTTTTTCTTTTTCATTTACCATTGATTCTATTTCAACCATACTTTCTTTTTTATGTTCATTTTCTATGTCAATCAAATCGATTTTTAAAGTTTTCAACAGTTCAATTCTTTTAACAACTTGTTCTTTCATAAAATATTTTTTTTTTCTTCTTCAGTACACTTTTTATCGAATTCAATGAATTCTAAACAAAATGTATTGACCAATTGAATGGCCTGCTTTAAAGGATCAATAAAATTTGTAACAACTCTTTCTTTTTTATTATCCTTAACACTCTGTAATTCAGTTTTGACAATCCCAATTAAATTTTCAATTTCAATTAAACTATCAAAGAACTGGACCAAATTCATTTATGTTTTTTTAAAGTTCAAATTTATTGCGTTTTATGAAAATACAATTTTTTGTTAAAAATTAATTAAAATGAAATCATTTCCCCTTACTTCTTTTCGTCATTGTCAAGAAGAGAAGCTCTTTCCTCGGCGGTGACAGTCGCTTTTTGAGCGTCGAGGTGTGAATAATCAAAGAATGGAGCTGCAATTCTAAGATATCCATTGTAAATGAAAAGTCCTTCAAGAAGGAAGAAGAAACCAGCGAGTTGAAGATAAGACCAATCATTCCATGTTTCTCCAAGTGGTGAATCATCGGCAACAAAGAGACCAATAAATAATTGAACAATCCAAATACAAGCAGTTCTGAGACCTTCAAGAATAGTTCTAATAACGGCTGATGAAACGAGAGTAACAAACATACCAAAGAGATTATAGGCAAGAATAACAATTGAATAAACAGTGGTTAACAAAAGGATTTGTGGTGATTTAATCAACATGTAAAAAGTATCGGTGGTTGATTCATAAACTCCTGAACCAGCGTTGGATGGAATAATGTATTGAACAACAGTCAAACAAATACCAGAACAAACAAGTCCTCCCCATAAACCTTCAAGACCGACAATAAGAATTGGATCAGTGTTGGCATTTTTAAGAAGGAATTCTTCAATAACGATTTGTGAAGCTTGAATGACTTGGGCAGTAATGACCAAACAAATACCAATAATTTCAAGATAGAGTTCAACTGAACCTTTTTCAGAATAATCACCATAAACATCTTCAACATAAACTGGGTCTTTAACTGGTGCCATAAGGCAAGAGAAGGCAACAACTACAAGGGCAAAAGCAACGAAACAAACACCAACCCATTGATAAGCATGAACTTTTCTTCTTAAGAAGAATTTAGTGAAAATGGCAGAGAAAATGGTCATCGATCCTCTTAACATTTGCCAAATAGAGGCTGGAATCCATAACAATCCAACGTTTGCCAAAGCAGTTGCAATAAGATCACAACAAGCTGGAATAGCAACAATCAAATAAGTTTTAAAGTGAGAATTTCCACTTTTCTCTTCTTTTACTTCTTCGTTCTTTTTACCAAAGAATTTTTGAAACAAGTGTTTTCCTTCAAAGACAAATAAACATCCAAACATACCGATGAACATCATTTCAGTTTGGAACCAAGGTTTTTCAAAGGAGTGAACATCTCCATCTAACCCTTCTCCTTCGATTGAGAAAATTAATTTTTGAATAACAACTGTGCATGTTCCAAAACAGAGCATGCCACCGATAATAAAAGCCTTGGCCAACACTGACACCATTCTATTCGGAATTTGAGATTTTTTTAGTTATAAAACCAGCTCTGTTCCAACGAATATTCGTTTGTGTTCGATTCTCTTTTTGAAGAAGCTTTTTGTATTATACTTATATTAAAAAGAAACTATAATATATTATACCTAAGTGATAGGTTTTTTTTTTATTTGTTTCTCAAGTAAAGCTGTTTTTTTTATGCGTTTTTAATTTTTTTTAAGAATTTAATAGAATTATTTTTCACAAAGTCATTCCACATTTCCACTTGACAAGAAATACCAAGAATCTTCCTTTAGTCTTCCACAAAAAATAATCTCAATCCAATCGAATCTTTGTTTCTTCTTTTCTCTTCTTTTACTTATTTTTATACCCAACCAAGGCAACTCATTTTTATTTTCAAGATCGATTTAAAGTTGTTTGTCTTTTTTTGGAAAGGGGCGTTTGGAAAGTTAAAATGAATAACACAATTTAGTAAAAAACAAAATACAATGATTACAAAACAACAATACATTTTCAGTACCATTCCACAAGAAGAAGCCTTGAAGTGGTTATTTCTTCGCCACAAAGTATGTTTTCTATTGGAAGTTGATACTTTGAAGTGGCGGTATTTGAATTGATAATACAGCTTGTTTGAGTCAATGTGATGGTATCATCGAAAACAAGTAATGAGTCGTCGTTTAAAGAAAATTGAATAGTGGTCGATTCGTTATGACTGATCCTGGGTATCAGAATAGGAGAATGCAAGTGATTTTTAAGAATAAATACAAGGGATTCTTCACATTCAAAGGTATTTACATCATTAGTTTTTGGAGTGAATGAACCCCCAACGAAAAATCCAAATTGTTCTCCACCTTCAGACACGACAATCATCATCAAATTTGTTTTTCCTTTAATGACACTTTTTAAAGAGCGTGGGGATAATTCGTCTTGTAGGCTGTCAAATACGATTGTGTTTGAGTCAAATCCAATCCACTTTTTTATAATGGCAGTTTTGTCATTATAACTCATTAAGGGTGAGCGTGAATAATCTCTTGAATACTTGTTTTCATTTAATCGGTGTGGGCAGAATTTCATGTAAGGGTCAATTGTTGAATTTGGTCTGCGTATTTGGACATTTTCTTTTTGGTTTGAAACAAAAAACGGTTCACTTGGTGGTCTTAATTCAAAGTCAGGAGTTTGTTGTGTTGAGGAAGAGTTAACAGAACTACAATCCATGGAACCCATTCTCTTTTTCTTTTCCAATTTTGCAGGAGAAGAAAAACTAAGCCTTTTATTTTTATTTCCCAATGAAATGGATTGGGAACGAATATGGAGGCTTGGACTTTCGAGAACACTATGTGATCCAGTTCTTGTTTTAGACAAAGAAGAACAAGGAGATAATTTACAAGGAGTAGATGGGAGAGAAGATGAATCAATTTCCAATTCTTTTGGCTTTTCTATTGCGTTAATGAATATTGATTCCGAAGACACATTCGTTTTTTTTGAACCAACAACCTTCAACTGAATAAATTCATTTGAAACTTTGGTGTGTTTATTGCCCATTCAGTTCTTTTTGAGTAAATTAAGTTTTTTATTAGTTTTCTTACCCCAATTATCAAAAGACATTTCGAATGCCTTCAAGTATCAATTGTTTGCATTTTTTAGAATGTTGGGATCACTTTGTTGATGAATTCCAATACATTTTATCAAATTTTTCTAAAAATTTTGGTATTTTCGTTGTGGAAATAGATTTGTCGTTTCATTTTTAGAACAATTTCAAATGGACTTGCAATCCATTTGCTTTTTTCAGATTTTAATTCCTTTTGGGTGAGTTGTTTTTAAGGTTTTGATGGTTGTTTGTTGTAACGTCCTCTCAATTTTTAGTGAACCTCAAACTTCTTTTTCAGTCTTGAAAACTATTGTACGGCCCACTCCAAATTATGAAGTAACCAAAGAATTTGAGCCACAAAACAATGACTTTTGTTGTGGACTTTAAAAAAAATTGCAGTGAAGCCCTGTTCGACAGTTTCAAAAAAGGGTGAGAGCAGGATTCTAATACAAAATATTTTTGTTTTGACAAAAGATTTCATGGCGGAAATAGAATGGAAACCACTTGAAATTGGCATTTTCATTTTATGTTAAATAAAACAAAAGAAAAGAGGCCCATTCACATAAATTTTTGAGTCACAAATTATGACCAAAAATGGTTGTGGAAAATTAAAAATAAATTTATAAAAACACAAGAAACTTTTCCATCGAAAATGCATTCAAATAAAGAAATTTCTATTTTTTTTCTTAGTATTGTTACTAAAAAATGAAAATATAGTTCATGATCAAACGAACATCGTTTTGTAATATTCTTCTGTTGAAGAATAAAAAACTAAAAGAAGTTGCAATCGAAGAACCCATTGCCACTCCTGTTGGAAATATATTGTTAATAAATGAGAAAAAGGTTATTGAATTGTCTAGGACAGTAATGACATTTAGTATCAATACGACACTTATACCAAAAGAAATAAATATATCAAAAGAACAATTAAGTTATTCGTTTGAATTAATTTATGAAAAGGAATACATATTTTTTTGTAAAAACAAACAGGAGTTTTGTCATTGGTCGAGGATTATTGGAAATGAATGCAAAACATATGGCGTGTTTAAATTTCCTCTTGATGCTGTTATTCGGAAATCGCGTTGGAAAGTTCCCAATATTGTGTATAGATGTATTGAATTTTTAAAAAAGAATAATGGTTCTGACATTGAGGGAATATTTCGAATGAATGGCAAAGCTGGTAGAATTGAAGAATTAAAGAAAATGGCAGAAAATGATGAAGATATTTATTTCAATGAAGACGACCCTTGTTATTTGGCCACTTCATTTTTAAAACTGTATTTGAGATCTATGGCAGAGCCATTAATTCCTTTCGAATATTTTGAATACTATATTCATTTACCAGAAGGTGGTATGGGCTCAAGGGACTTTATTAATTCATTGCCAAATTCAAACCAAAATACGTTGTGGTATATTTGTGAATATCTGATGGAAATTATTTCAAAAAAGGATATTAATAGGATGGACGAAGGCAACTTGGCGACTTGCATGGGTTTAGTAATTTGTGATAGCCCGACAGTTTCCTCAATAGGGGAATTGGATTTTGCAAAAAAGGCCATTGGAGCATTTGAATATTTATTAAAAAACTTTAAAGAATCCTTCGGGGATGTAATAAAAAGAAATGAGGCGAGTGGGGCTGAACCCCCCAAATATCCCGCTTTCCAACCCTTAATGCATCTCCCATTTAATATTTTAACTGAACAAATTAAAATGGAATTACGTGATATAAAGAAGTCAAGAAGACTATCAGCTTCTCTTCTAACTGATAAAAAAACAAAAAGAAAACGTGCTGGGGCATCTCTTTCAATTTCATCAACAACGTCGGCGATGAGAAAAGAATATTTAAAATCGAAATATAATTATAATACGTCATTTGAAGATTTAAGTGGGATGGTTGAAACTGGAGATAAATCCCCTAAAGTTCATAATAAGAATACTCCAATTCCTTTCACTCCTAAAAGTGCTCGTTCTAAAACAATTCAATTACCGTCATTGGCAAAACAATTCTCTTTGTCCGAACATAGTAAATCCCCTCTTCCAATTTCTCCAACCGAACATGATTCTAATATTTATTCTCCTCACGTGGCACATACAACTCCAAAACCGCCTGAAGAACTCATCGATGAAATTGAATTTAATACGAACCCTGATTTGCAGTAATTCCGACAAATTCACCTTTCAATTACACATTGTTAATTTTAGTTCATTTTTAATTTTGGGTTCGCTTTAACTTAAACAAAACAATCCAAAAAGTTGTTTGTTCGTTACTAAAAAATATCTGACTTTGATTTGAATGGAATCTTGAAAAAATCTGCACGCTTATGTTTCTTCGAAAAAGTAACTGTTTGACGCGAATTTGCCAAAACATACAAGGGTTTTTCAAAAAAGAGCGAAATGAATCAAAACAAAAAGTATTTGGGATATTTGGATTTCTTTTGACAAAGATCTGACAAACTATCAGTCTATGTCCCACACTTCATCCTCATCATCTTCTTTGATCATTACTCCAAGAGAGCGTGGAGAAGTGAATAACATGATTGATGAGATTATTACTCAAGGCCCAAGCAGTTCTGTTGGAAGTCAAGAGGGATTGGAGTTCTACGAAAGAAATTGGGAGTTGTTGTGCGAGCGATTGAAAAAGTTAAAAGAGGAAGTAAATGAAATTACTAAACAAAGGGATATGTATAAAGACAATTTTGAACATTCGCAAAGCATTCTTGAAAAATTGAAGGAACAACACTCAGTTATGTGTATGGAGTATGAGCAAATGTTGGACAAAATAGAAGAAACAAGGGAAAAACAAAAACAAACAGTTACAGAACTCAACAGGCTGAGGGTTATGGAAAAAAGGTTTGGCAAAACTGAAAGCATCATTTTGGAAACGCACGATAATGAGAATAGTGATGTTCAACCAATTAAAAGTCCAATAGTAATAAATCCAGTTGTAGTACCCGATAATAAAGAAGAAGAAAGTCATATTGATAGTTTTAGATTGGCATCAAAGCAATTTGCTCAAACTTTATTAGAACTTGAAAAGCCCATTGAGACTGCCACTGAAGAAAATGTTGTCAAGAAACTTCGATTTTTCGGCAGAAACAAAGGTGATTGGACAAAAAGGAGAACGATTAAAACTCATGGCAAAATTGTTTCCTTGTTTTCAACCCTAAAAAATACGTTTATCCTTACTTTTAATGAAGGGAAATGGAAAATTGATTTCTTGCCTTGTGACAAAAAGGAAGTTAGGCCTTTCGTTTCTAATTTAACCTCCCCCCTTTTCATTGTTGCTGGAAATGCTTTGGTATATTATACTAACAATAAATTGTTTTATTACTCCATTGAAACCCAAGAAACTTCCCCAATTGAATTCAATTCTCGAATCACTAACTTATTTAGAAGGAATGGAGTGGTTTATGCTGTTGATGATCATAATAAAGTATATACAGTGAATAATGATGGATTGACTTACGTTCAAAAATTACGTTCGAAGGCAGATGGAACAATATCAATTAGTCAAAACAATGTAATGTATTTGAAAGAAGGGAAATTTTATTTGTACAACATGTTTACAAACAAAGAATTAAGTTGTTCATTGGTTAACATGGTTGATTTTATTGTCGTGGGAACGAATATTTGGATTTCCCATGCCAAGCGAGGAATAGAAATAGTTTCAATGGACCTAAAACAATCACAGTCAGTTATAACCAATTATTCAGTTTTAGTAATGAAGAAGATGGGAGGGTATGTGTTCGTTGGAGGAAAGAATATTGTTGAAATTTTTAGAACCAACGGAGAATTAATAGGATCTGTACCAACTGGGGTTGACGTAAATGGATTTGCTTTTTGCAAAGGGAAGAAAAAAAGTCTTGATGTTTTGGTCTCATCCTCAGGAGAAATTGAAGTGTTTAAAACTAAGCTCCTTTGTCATTGTTTAGAAAAATGTAAAAGTGGAATATGTTTTGTTTGTGGGAATTCAAACTGTGAAGTTGAATGTAAAAAATGCAAACAAAGTTTCCACCAAGAATGTATTGGGGTTGGGTGTAATTCATTTGCTCCATGTCCCAGCAGTTTTGAATGAAGAAAATATTTTCAGCAAAAATAAGAGATGTTTTCAATCCAACCAATGTTTTAGTTTCTCGTTTTAACAATTTTTAAGGAATGTTGAATACGTTTTAAAAAATAGCAAACCAACCAGACAAAGAAATTTTTTTAAGGAAAAAATCAAAGAATTTGGATTTCTTTTTAAGTGAAAGAAGAATTGGTTTACTTTTTTCTTCGTGGAAACGGCTGATAGAAATGACGAACTGAAAATTTGGAAAAAGTTGAAAAAAAATTGGAGTGGAACTGGCAAATGAAACATTTTTAAATGAAAAGAATTGAATGTAATGAACCAGATGATTTACAACAATGGTATGTTGAAACAGAACCAAGTTTGTTTGTTTTCATGACATCTAATTTAAATAATCATTTCTTTAGGACTGACAAACCAAAAGAAATTGTTTCAAAATTTGAGCAAAGCGTTATTACAAATAACTCAAATAAGTGACACACTTTCTGGGGCGTTGGCAGATGCAATTGTTTCATTTGACCAATTCACTCAATCAAATTCTGAGGGTTTTGTTTCTGAAATTGTTAGAAACGCAAATAATAAATTAAAGGCACTGAAAGGTACATTAATGGACGTTCGGTGCTCTTTTGCGACATCAGCAGAATCACTAAAGTTATCTGAAAAAACGATATTCCCCCTCATTGGTCAAATTAAAAAAACGATAACTGACCTTGGACCGAAAAAAAATATTGACGCATGTGCATTATGCAGTATTCAGGCTTATGAGTTTATGGAAACAAGTTTAATTGATATGTATGCAATTTCTGTAACTATTTCAATTGACTTAAACCGACTAACGTCCACTGAAAAATATACCGTTGGGGAATTACGTTCTATGAAAGAATTAACAATACCTCGATTACGTTATGACTTAAAAAATACCATAAAACAGGCAGGCAAACCAATTTCAAATCAATCTTTAGCAGCTTTAATTGAACAAGAAAATTTGACTGAATTCGAACTTCCTTTGCAAATTCATCGAATGTTTTATTTTTTGTATGAAGTGGGCTATGCCACAACAGGAATATTTAGATTGGCTGGAAGGGCGGACACAGTTGCGTTGTATGCTAAATACCCTTCTCTGATTGAATATGATGAGAAAAATACTATTGTTATTGCCGCTACCCTTAAAAAATTTATGAGAGACCTACCAGAACCCATCATGCCACCTTATGCCTATCAAGAAATAATTGCTGCAACAAGAGATTATGACCAGCAATTGATTGATAATGTTCAAAATTTACCTAGAGTCTATATGGAAATGGATGAAAACCCTCATCTCAACTTAATGAGAGAAGAATCAACACCTTTAATGGTTTATTTGTGTAAAATGAAAAGCATTTTAAGTAAACTCCCAATAGCCTCAACCGTCATTCGTTACTTCGTTGAGTTGGCCGTTAAAATATCAAAAGGACCAAGTTTAATGACGCCAAATAATTTGGCAATATGTTTGGCCCCATGTGTATTATCTGATTCAAAAGCAGATTTAACGGAGTCTGGATATTGTGTTATGTTTTTTGAATCACTTATTGAGAATTTTGAATACGTATTCAACACAAAAACGATCATTTACACATTGGCAAGAAAGAATGAATTTCATGTAATGAAGAAAAGGGCCACTCTGATATCTGGAAAGGAGAAAAAAGAATTTATTGGACAACACGAATCCGTTAGATCATTATCTCCCCCAGTTGAATTCGAAATAGAAGCCAATAATCCCCAATCCCCAATTAGTTATTCCCCTTCAAAACCAATTAATTCTCCAGTTCCAGTTCACTCAAAAAGTAGATCTTCTCCTTCAACAGAAACAAATTGTACTCCACCCTCATTACCCCCAAGACCTCAACAATTAATTGAAAAATATGGCATGCAAGGGGGTGTTATCGGTCATCCTTCCCCTCAAAAAAAGACTCAAAAAAAGAAAATTGTTAGCACCCTATCTAGAACAGATGAAACACCTGATTCAAATGATGGTGAAGTCAAAAGAAAAGTTCTTCCTAAAACAAAAAGTGTTATTTCCAAAACAATGAAAGAATCTGAAGTCAAACTCGCTATGTCTCAGTCTTGTCCAAACGGCGAATGGAATTCATTAATTGAGGAAATGGCAGCAAAAAGAAAACAGATGATGGAAAAACGACAACCCGGAATATGTTTGTTATTATTTAATATTGAATAAGAGTATTATTGTTAACTTTCAGCGAATCAGTTCAATTAACAAAAAAAACAATTCTCCCAATAATATCTTGTGTATTTCTCCTTTGTTTTAAAAAATTGGTAATCCAATACTTTTTTCGGCACAAACAATTAGTTTTTATTCAAAACTTCTTTTTCTGAAAAAATTATTAAAAGTTCTCTTTAACAGTTTGTTTTCATGAGAACAACTTTCGGTAGATTAAAACACCACTCTCAGCCCATTTCAAAACAAGTTTCTCAGACACCCCCTTTGCAACCCTCTCCAACTCGTTTGATTCAACAAGAATCTTCTTGGAAATTGGATTTAGAAGAAATCGTTTGTCCAATCCCTTCGAAATTAATGATGAACATAGTGGAAACTTCAATTAATTGCCATGGGGGAAGGGCTTTGTTGGATCAAACTCCATCTGCTTTATATGAGATGTATTGTCGTGTCCCATTATTTAAAGAAATGCTTCTTCCAGCCTTAAAATATGGATGTACTTTATTACTTCCACATACAATCTATCCTTCTGTCGAGTTTTATTTAACACATTTAATGAGAAGGCATCCCGCCTCACAGCGCGGCGTCACCTTAAATGGTAATTACGTTAAAATTACTGATAAAATAGATATTTATTTTCAACCACACAACTCAAAAACGTTTCCTTGGAAGCTTTGTGTTGATCCCTTCAAGGACTTTCCATTCAACATTAATGTTAATTTACCTCCAGAAGCAATTTATAGTGACGATGAATATAGCCTAGGTGTTGAGGATACAGTTTCAGTTATCGGGAATGGCATAATAATTACACCATTGGGGGATATTCCAGTTTTGAAAATATCCAGACCATTTAATATTGAGGGATGCACTTGGGGGGTTCGATTTGATGAATTAAATGGGCTCAAATGGAATAATATGCGAATAATAAAATATAAAGAAGATGCAATTAGTTTGGATATTGAAAAATGGATGTATTACACTGTTTTCGAAGATACACCACTTGAATTTGCAAAGGAGTTAGAAGAAAATAAAATATTTGAAGAGATGAGGGGTTATATTCAGTTGGTGTTAGAAAATGCAGGGACAATGATCTTAAATAAACCAGTTGAGGAAATGGGAATAATAATCAGAAAGATTATTAATGGAATCATGAATAGAATACCCAAAGATTACGATAATAAATTTGATGCTGTCGATGTGAGAAGAACAATTGAAAGTATTATTGTTCACCGATTGTTTTATGATATATGGCCTCCACTCATTGAAGAAACGACGAGAATCAAACAAAAGTCATGTGAAAAAGATAGAGAATTGGATTGGAGAATATTAGCTTTACAATTTATACAATTCAAAGACTTAGAGATTGAATTTCTTGATTGTCCATTGGGTCGGTATGGGGTTGACATAACAATTCAACAATTAAGAAGAATCAATTGTTACAAAAACCCACATCAAAAAGCGATTATTATAATAACGGCATTGAAATTTCTTCAAATAGTTATATTTAGAACAACTCCAAAAGGAGGTCCAGTGTCTGCAGACGTTTTCTTCCCAACGTTGGTTTATGTTATCATTAAAGCAAATGTTCCATTTTTTGCGTCAAATATTGATTATATAAAGGCTTTTATGAGCAAACCACTCGAGGAACAATCGTATTATATGATATCCATTGAATCTGTTTTTTGTTTTATTCAAAACTTGCAAGGCTCGAATATTGGTTGGAAAGACAGTGACTTCTTTGAAGCTTTAAATGTCTCAAAAATGCATCCAAACCCATTTGATTATTCAACCATTAATATTCTTCGAGCGAACAGAGAAGCGCAAGTCCCACCATTTGAAAGAATCAAAGAATCTTGTGAAATCATTGGGAGAAGTAAAACGCAATTGCTTAATGCATTCAAAGAAGTTATAGAAGAGAACCGAAAGATGAAAGAAGAAATAAAATTGAAAAAAGAAGAGTGAGTGTAGTCAATGGGTTAATGAAATGCAAAAAGGAAGGATTAACTTTTTAAAAAAAGCAAAAAAGAAAAAGAAAAATATAATTATTTTTTATTTAAAAATAGTTTTGTTGGAACTCCGAATTTTTCATTTAGAGACCCTTCGTTTATGTCCTTTGACGCTGACTTCGATGATAAAGATTTAGGTGATTTAAGTGCGTTTGACATTGGATCCCCAAAGCTTAAAAGTAACATTACATTAAACGAGTTTTCTGATTTAGGTGACGATTGGGGAGATGAGGTTGAATTTAAGAAAGGGGGGTTTACAACACTAAAAGATGTTCCATTGGATTATAGTGAAGATAGCATCAGTAAAGTATTGAAAGAACAGGCAGGGAATTATGATGAATTAAGAAAGGCAGTTTTAATAGAAGGTTTTAAAAAAGGAGAAGAGAAATTGCGAGAATTAGTTTGGTCTGTGTTATTGAGGAGAGAACCATTAAAGAGTGATGAATATATTAAATATTTCGGTAAATCAATATTAAATGATCAAATTGTAAATGAAACTCAAAATGAAAAAGTGCAATGGATAGCAAATGCAGTTGTAAATTGGTTTGAGAGACATAATTATGATATTCATATTTTAAAAGGAGTTGGTAAATTAACTGAAATATTTTATGTCACAATGAATGAATTAAATACGTTTTATTGTTGCATCGCTTTTCTTTTGAAAATTTCAAAGGAGTTTTACAACAAAAAAGCTTGGAAAGCTGCTTTGGCGGGGATATTGTCTATTGTTGACATAGAGTTATGTTCAAATTGTATAAACATCATTGATATTGCGGAGGTATGGTTAAATAATTTTTGTTTATCTTTTTATAACCAAGATGATTGTTTAAAATTAATGGATTATCTAATTGCGTCAAGACCTTCTTATTGTTTGTATATCATCTCTGCTTTATTGGTTTCACAACACAAAGAATTTTTATTAACTCGGGATATCAAATTATGTTTGAATTCTTTTAAACTAATACCAATTAACCGATTAATTACTCTTGCAAATATGCTATATACTCAATCATATGTATCACTTCGCAATTATATTGATCTTCTTTAAAATAAGTGTCAATTAACTCTATTTTATCAAAATAAGTTTTGTTTTTGAAATAAAAAATAAAAGATTTTAAATCATTCTTTTAAATCATTAAATAGATATTCCATCAATTGAGATATAACAAAACATGAAACACTGTTTCCAAGACATTGATATTGTTGTTTATCACTTATCCCTTCAATTATTGTGGTAAATTTATCAGAAAATCCATGTATTTTCTTTATTTCATTTGGAGTAAAATATCGTAATTGTTTTCCCAATAAATCTTCGGCCCTTTCAACTGAGGAGAAGGTATTTTCTGTTGGACAATAAATAGAACCAGTCCCCTCAATAATTTTTGTGTAAGACTTTGTAAAACAACAAGTTCGTTTATCTTGTTTTCCAACAATATCTTCTTATTAATTTTATCATCAATAATTAAAAGCATTAACAAACCAAATAACATTCCTTTTTTCAATATCAAATCATTGGGTATTAAATAGCAATTATCAACACTTTCATCTAAATAAAATTCTATTAATGATTTCGTTTCTTGTCTCAATTCCAAATCGTCCACAAATGGGGTTAAACGCGCCATAACATAATACCTTGTTCTGCTGTTTGGGATTCCAATATCGATTGGAGAACACACAATATCTTTGACATCATATTTATTTTGTTCCAAAACAGTAAGTATTTCTTTGAACACAAGTGAATCCTTGAATAATGGAACATTTTCAATGAAAATGTGTTCGGGTTTATTTTTTAAATTCGGGAGTATTTCACAATATAAATGTAGTACACTTTTAGCTCTGGCGTCATTGATATCTTTATGTTTCGACATAATTGAATTATTATATGGTTGACATGGAGGACTCATAAACCAAGCATTACAATTTAATGATTCAATAGTCTTTAGAGAAATAGTGTCAAGGTTTTTCTATCAAATGAATCTCATTTTCATGTTGAACAAGAAACAAACGGCTTGAACTTCTTCATTAAAATTGGCGGTATATATCTTATTTGCAATTTGGTCTAATTCATTAATTCATTGGTTTTCTGTATTAATCAAATTCAAACTAATATCAAATGGAATAAAAGAAGCATTAACATTGACAGAAGAACGTTCATAAGCGGACCTTAACCCTCCAATTCCACTAAAAAATTCGATAATTTTTAAATTTGACTCAGCCATCAATAATGAGTCTTTTTCAAAGGAAAAATAAAAAGATTAACCCAAAAAAAATTATAGAAAGAATGGAAAAAAAAATGTTTTAAAGAAGACATTTTTGTTTTGGAGCAACACCAACAACTTTATAACCATGACCCAATTTCATACATTGACTTGGCTTGAAATTATCTTTGCACTTTGGAACTTTTAATTTCTTATTCAAGAATTTACATAAATCACCAGTACAAGGTGGATGAACGATATATCTTTTAATGATTTGTTTTTGACTTACGACAGGTTTCAAAGAAGAAACATAAGAATTAAGAGCATTGACATAAGAATTTTCAGAACTTGGGGTTTGATCTTTCTTTATTGCTTCAATTTGGGCTTTTTCATCTGCTGTTAATTTTTTGACTGAATCAGTTGATTTACTAACTTCTTGGACACTTGGTAATTCTGGAAGAACTAAAGTAGATTCGATTGCAGTAATTCTATTATCATTTAATTTATTCTTAAAAGCGAGTTTTTTGACTAATCTCTCCAACTTTTTAGTTTCATTTTTACAAGCACGAATTCTTTCATTTCTCATACAAAGTACTCCAATAGGACATTTTGCTTCAATAAAAACGAAAAGTAATGTAATGAATAAAAGCAATTTCATAAAAATAATACCATTTTTTAGTTTTCAGTTGTATTTTTCTTGATTTTTCATTTTTTTTCAATTTTTTCTTTTTGTCTTAAAATAACATTTTTAATAACAATTTGGGGTTTTCTTTTTCTTTTTTTTTGTTTTTTTTCTTTTTTAGAACATTTCTTAGTTTGGCTTTATTTAAAAATTATGTTCTGGCAACACCTTTTGTTAACTCAATGGAATAGTCGTTTCACTATTTCAAGAAAACAATTTTATGAAGATATAAAGAACAAAAAAGTAAAAAGTAATTTACAAAATACGATTCGAGTGGTATTGGACCATTTCTTTGGAATTTTATTATTTATTGTATTGTGGAGAACTGATTTTTTATCAAAATTCTTTCCTTCTTTATTCCATTTAATTAATTTTATTGAACATAACGTAAAATGGTTTATTACTAATCCTGGTGGATTTAAGTTTAATGTAAATTTCAATTATTTCTTATCATCACTATCTCTCTTCTTTCTTCATTTTTGGAGAAGTTTGTTTTATTATCAAAATTCCTTTTTAAACCAACACAATATAACTAATATTAAAAGGTTGTTTAATTATTATTGTTGTTCCTTCTATGTATTTATTCAAATTTGTTGCATTTGCCTCATTTATTGCTGGAATAACATTTATATTATCGTTTCTTATTGACGTATTATCACTCATATTTCTGCCAATAGAGTTATTATCAATATTCTTTACTGGTTTAAAACAAACACACCTCTCTTTAATTGTTTCATTGTTCAGACTTTTTATGGGAACAAAATATAACCCACTTAGAAAAAGAGTTGATACGTTATTATATGAACAAGATAATTTCCTTTTAGGAACTATATTATTTGCGTTATTAGTGTTTTTACTTCCCACCTCGATAATCTATTATTTATATTTCGCATTTTTACTGACACTTGTTGAATTAAGTAAGGTTTGTTTAAATTCCAAGAATTGATGTAAACAATATTAATACAATAGAAACTATTACTTTTATTAAAAGTATTAATTGCAGAATTACCGGTTAATGACATCATTTCCTCCTATGACCAACCCTTTTTAAATGTTTCCCCTTCTCTTGATTCAAAAGAATTAAACTTAAATCTTCATGGCGAAATTGAATTTGAAACTTGTTGTAAAACATATATCACTCGTTTTAACAAAACGTTTTATATTCCTTCCGACATGTTCACCCATTACAAACAGTCGATACGCGCAGTTTTCTCTGAGGTACAGTGAATTGATTCTTTTTTGTTATATAAAACGTTTTTAATCAGTGGGCAAACTCTTAATTTTAATTGCCCCTTAAAAATAGTTTTTTTAACAAAAATCTAAGAAAAACCCAAGATTTTATAAATATATTAAAAAATAATCAAAAATAAACTATAATCAAGGAGCCCTAAGAACTAAAAAAACCCTGACAGTTGTGTTTAGTTTACCATGCCATTGTCTAACGGTAGAAATAGAAGAACAAGAAAATTATTCAAGAGACCATTCAGAGGACATGGAATCTCAAATACTTCAACTATCCTTCACACATACAAAGTTGGCGATTATGTAACTATCCTTTGTAATGCATCTGTACAACATGGTCTTCCATATAAAGCCTTCCATGGGAAGACTGCTCGTGTTTGGAACGTCAACCCACATGCCATCGGTGTTATGGTAAACAAGAGAGTCAACAACAGAATCGTCGTAAAAAGACTTCACCTTAATCCAGCTCATATCAAGCCATCTGGATGCCAAAAGGATTTCCTTGAAAGAAAGGCCGCTGTTGCTGCTATTAGAATCCAAAATGTTCAATTAAAGAAAGAAGGAAAACCAACTCTTCCATTACCAGCCAAAAGACTTCCAAAACAACCAAGAGCTGCTGAACTTATTAAGGGTGCTGATATTAAGTTCACTACCGTTGCTCCATTGAAATTCGAAGAACTCTATTAAATTCGGTGTGGTTGCTATTGATTTTTTTGGTTATGGAATTTGGTTTTTATTATTATTTTGGCCAATCCCTTTTTTATTGTCCAAACTTTTGAAACCAACACACCCTTTGGTCAAAAAGATAAAATTAACACTCGTTTTATTGTAACGCATGGATTTAAACACTCGGAAGAAGAATAGACCTCTTTTACATTTGGTTTCATTAATGAAACACCTTTCGATAGAATAGAACACGTTTGGGTTTTATATAAAATAGAGTCTTCACACGAAAGAGTTAGATAGTCCGACTGTCCTTCCTTTAGGGATACCTTCGTTATTTGGTTTTCTTTCGTGACCATTAGGTATTGAATTTGGTGTTTTGATTCTTCAGTTCGGACAACATAGCCAAATTGGGCGTCGGAGTCAGTCACATTCAAAATTAGACACTCACCCAAATCTTTTAGGGTTTTATTAAATTTTTTTGTTGAAAAAGTGTCATCGTCGGAGTCATAAACAGTTTTGATATTGTCTTTAGCGAAGAAATTGATTAATTTCTCTCTAATGCTTTCGAATTCAAAACGGTTTTTTGGTTTAATTTCATCAAACTCCTTTTTACATTTTCCCTCTTCTTCACACCTTTTTCTTTTTCTGCATTCACTGTCATCATCTCCAAACCTTCTTGTCGATTTTTGTTCTTCAGTTAACTGAATTTTACTAACCCTTAAAGCAAACGCCTTAAGTTTTTCCTGAAGGGATGGGGAATTGAATTTGCTCATTCAGAGCTTGAAATTGCTTTTGTAGTTTTCTTTTTTAAGGGTTCTTTATTTTTAAAATCCACCTAAAACTTATTGTCCGCAGCGTATGAAATGGGCTGGAGTATGTGGAAGAATAGAAACGTGGGAGTGTAAATAAAATTATTATTGAAAGAAAAAGGGTTTGTCGAATTAAAGTACCACAACGAGTTTAGTTTGAGGAATCTAAATTTTTACAACAAGAGTTAAATAAAGAATGTCCACGTAGAGCAAATAACAATCATCCAAACAGAAAATAGAAGAAAATAACATGGGGTGTTGGTATCAAATTAAACCTAAAAACTATTCAAAAATATAATAAACACTATAAAGACGCTAAATCGCTAATAAAACGCTTTAATGCTTCATCTTTGTAATCCATTGTAATTTCATTTTCTTTGTCCACTAATTCGCAAATATACTTGTTGATTTTTGTTCCAATCCTCAATATATCTTCTTTACCACAAATATACCTCCCATGTTTGTAAACACTCTTTATCGTTTCATTTCTCATAGCACCATTTTTTCCATCTGAAACCTCCGTGGTAAATGTAAATCCAAACATATTTAACAAGTCAATGAGCAATAAATTCAGCTCGGTGATTTTATTTTTTCCAACACGTTGACTCGCCGCACTGACGGATACCCCTACATTGATATCATAATTTCTTCTGTCTTGACATCTCCCTTCCACAAATTTGGCTGTTTCAATCACATCTTCTTTACGTTGCAATAATCTGATGTTAAGATATTGTTGGGAAACATATGCCTTCTTGACTGGTCTTTGAATAATAATTTTAAATTCTTCATTCAACAATCCAATTAATACAGCTTGTTGACAGGCCATGTAGTTCCTACTTTTTTCAAATTGACTTCTTGATTGAGATTTCGACATAGCTCGCATATTATTTGTAAGTTACCTGGATAAAAAAAGATCTCTTCAAATTTCGAAAGGAGAAACTTAGAATCGAAAAAAACTTTTCGAAAACTCCCACTTTTCTCCTCCTTCACCATTTCCAAACAATTGTTTGAAAAATTTTGTTCTTCATTGCGGAAATAGCATCCTTTTAGCTTTTTTTTTATTTTTAAAACGGGGTGCTGGGGCATCATTTTTTTGATGCTTCCTGCAATTACATTTGCATTACCTTTCAAGAAACCAACAACCCAAACAACCGAACTCAACTATTTTGATGAAAAGTGGTAGAAATCAAACCAAGGAGAAGGATTTATTTTTGAGTTGGAACCCGAATCAAACAATTTCAATTGATTGGACACTTTTTCGTGCAAGTCTGAGCAAAGCACAAAACAAAAAAAATTGTTCTGGAAGTAAACAACTAAAAACATTATTTATTTTTATTTTAAAGCTTTCTCAGTTGACTTCAAGTGGATGAGATAAAAACCGCGGGGTTTCATTCACGTTGCATTGTTCTGGGCCAAGGGGAATTGTTAAAATAAACTCAGTTCTTCTTTCAAAACTTTTGTCGGTTCTTGACGGTTTTGATTTAAAACTATCATCTTTCACAACATCGACAGCGAATGTTTTACACAGTTTTAAGTCTTGAAATGGTGAGCGTTTTATTGGGCTCGACATAGAGGAATGAAATTAAAAGTTTGATGTTGGCCGGACATTTTTTCGTGGCAAAGGAAATGTTTGGCATGAATAAAAATAAATTTTGATTTGAGTGTATTTTAGAAAAGAGGAATAAATCAAAACAAAAGATGTAAATAAACTCAATATTCAACGTATTCTATGTGTTCGTCCAACTTTCTTTCATCGAACAGCCCAATGCATTCTAAATACTCTTCCGCTGCATATCCAGTTATTCCCATTCCTAAGGTACACCTAAAATCATATGCCATTTTAAACATTTTTGTTGCTTTTTCTTGACAAAAGAGTAGTTGTGTTGGATATTTTCTTCCATGCCTCAGCAGCGCAACACCGAATTGTTCTAAAATGGCTGGATACAGTCTGCTATGATTAGTCTCGCTTTGACATTTTGCAATTGGAACCAAATATTCCTCGAAAATGGTTAAAGGATTTGGGCAATGTTCTTCTGAAACAAAGTTTCTTAACGCCTTAAACATAAATAAATGTGAATTGTCCATCTTTCTGTCTTTATGGTAAAAAAATTGGTAACGTTTCGTCTTTTTAAGTTTTTTAAATTCCGTTTCTTCTCTGATAAATCCTTCAATCTCCTCTTCAGAACACATCTTATGGCAGTCATGACATTCCCATCCCATTGGCTCTTGATATATTTTACCTCCACAGGTGCATTTGAATGCCCTCCAAGGGTCTCTTGGCCCTGAACACAAAGGACAATCACAAATAAATCCATAATTATCCTTGAAATAAGATTGTCTGTGAGGAAGGATAGATGGAAAGGTATAGGAAATGGATAATTCAGTTCCAACTTCAATATCCTTGAGGGCCGTCCAATACATCATGTCACCAACGGTGTGCCACCCCAAGTTTTCTTGACAGGAATGATTACACAAACTGCATGCCATGAACAATGCAAACCCTTCAAGAAAATCCAAAGCAAAAGAATTTGTATGAATGCCATTGACTATTCTCGAGACATCCTCTTTATGAACTTCATATTCAAGAAGATCTTCAGTGAGTAATTCTTGGAAGATAAAGTCAACGTGTTCACTAAATTCTTCATTTCTGTCAAGATTTTGTCCTAATTGAACCGCTAATGGGACCGTACAAAATGCAGTTCCATAGTATATACTTTTTACCATGTAATAAGTAGAATCTTTCATGTCGTCGTCTTCTTCTGGTCCTTCGAAAAAAACTGAAGCCTTTTCTTTGAAAACCATTTCCCCCTTATAAATTTTTTCAGTACAAATTAAACCCCTCCCTTTTCCGTTAATTTCGCGAGACTCAAATTTGTGCTGTGGAAAATTGTCTCGATATATTTCTTCGTACGAACTCCAATGCGGATTATCACTACGATCAATTACATCACATTTCAATGGGATTCTGATGTTATAACGAAGATCTATTTCACTTTCAACTGTTGGGTATTCTAATTGTTTTGATTTGTCCATCAGCTGGAGGGTTGTTTATCTTTTTATATCTTTTTTTAAATTTTTGGTTGTCGTTTTTCTAGTTACTAATTAATCTAATTATTACAAACAATAAAATAGTGCAATTAATGTGGGTGCATTAATTTTCAATCCACTCACAAACCAACACCTCTCCCGAATGTGAGGATACATAAAGACGACGTTTTGTTGATTGTAAAATTGAAATAATAGGTGGGGTTTCAACGCGCAGTAATTCTGTCGTTTCGAATGTTGCTGTCGAACAAGAAATACATCTGTTGTTAAATGAAGCACAAAATTTCAAAGAATCCCATGAAGATGAATAGGGATCAATTGCGACACAACTTATAAATTGGTTGGACATTGTATATTTTTTCATGAAACGCAATTGACAATGGTTTATTACTTCTGCAAAGTAAATATCACCAGAAGTAGAGTAGGCACAAATAATATTAGTTTCCTTAATTTGAGAATATGGATGTGCATACTTTCTTTTAAAATTACAAGACTGTACAGAGAGTGCCAATGGGTTTTTATCAAAAGAATATTTTCGTAACACCTTCCCTTGGAGATTTAACAATAAAATCCGTTTTTTAAGTGAAATTAAAATACAGTCATTTGATATTACCATTGAAGTTATCATTTCATTAATTTCAAAAATTGGGGGTTGTCTAGAAACAGAATTAATTTGTAATATTGATGACTTTGTGGGAGAGGGACAAATGCCATATAATTTATTTTTATAAAAACACAGGTCAAACAACGTGTTCTTTAGAATTGAGAATATTTCTGTGCTTTTTGTTGACAGTATGTAATGTAAAATTAATCCATCGTCATATGAAATAAATACATTATCACTTTCCCAGCATGAAGAAATGATGTTGGATTTGTGTGTATCTATCCATGCAACTTCTTTCATTGTTTTTGTATTTAGCAAATAAATCGTGTAAGAATTGGATTGGAAAAGGAGCAAAGAAGAATTTATGGGGCATTCCTTGATTGAAACAACATTTTTTGGAAAAGTAATTCGATGGCAAGTATGAAGTGCCATATTCATCAGTTATTTTTTCAATTAACTAATTCGATTTTTGTTTGCTTTTCCTTTCGTGCCTTTTCTCAATCACTCAGATGTCCAATCTCAAGTGAAAAAAGGTTCAAATAAAAGAATGAAATCTATTCTTAAAAAAAATTTGAATCAAAAACGATAAAAAAGATATTTACACAAGAAATGGCCCAGTTAATTATTTTTTTGAGCATTCCATACATAATACTTTTCCATCCCGAATTTTATAATCATTTGACCCAATAACAGCTCCGCATTTTGGGCACTTAAAACAATCGGGATGGTATCGGTCTTCTCCCACTCGAATGATTTTTCCTTCAATTGGTTTACCGCAAACTTTACACTTTGGGCAAGCACAGTCTTTGCACATTAACTTTCTATCTTTCATAAAGTATTTTTCTAATGGTTGTTTACACTCAGCACAAATAAAACATTCCTCATGAACTAAATATTTGCCTTTCATTATTTCAATTGGATCTTCATCATCTTCAAATGCTTTTTTACAAACATAGCACACTTCGTCGTCGGCCATCCCCCTATTAATTGAATAATTTGGCTTTGTTTCAAGTTCTTTTTATTTATTAAATCTCTAAAATTAAACGTTAGTTTATTTCTTCTGTTATTTTTGTAGTTTATACAAAAATTGAGTTTAATAAATCTTTTTAAAATGAACTATTATAAAAGAACGATTTCCGAAGCAAAAGTGTAAATTATCTCCCTTTTATTTTTGGATTCCCTGTTCTTTGTTGCTCATCCCTCCTTTCTTGCTGTTTTTATTCTCTGCCCAAACTTGCACAATTGACTCTTCGAAAGCCGATTATTTGTTTTTGAAAACAACCTTTGAAAAGGATTTTGATTTTGAAATAACAAAAAGTTAAAACTCAAAAAAGAAGCATTTTGAAAAACACAAAATTTTCGAGATTTTCAACAAATCATTCGGAGATGGAAAATCAGGAACAAGTCGTTGATGGTCTTATATTGAACTATTGTTTGCTCTTATTTATTAATAAAACTGAAAAAAAATGTATTTACACTGAAAGCAAAGAGAATTGAAGAAAGTTATAATAATTTTAGTGGTAATTTTGATGGGGCTATTGAACAATTAAAACTTCAAATCGAAACAACAAAAAAACACTTACACGAAGCGATCGAAAGGTGTTGCTCACAAGGACTTCCACCAGTAATACCAGACCAAATTATGGAAATGATGGATTTAGAATTACAACAATACTGTGACGAGTGTGATAGGGTTATTGGAGGAGAAATAAATAAATTACAAAAATACAATATCGTTAGAGCAGAAGAGTTTATAACAGTGAAACAACCTTCTCTCGAATTCGACGACCACGGATATTCAACTGAACTTTTTGAAACTGCCTTGGCCCAAACTGAACAATTGTGTTCATTGTTGGGTGTTAACATAACAGAAAATACTTGTTAATTTAATTAATCATTAAAGAATGTTTTAAAATACTATTCACAATAACATTAATAAACCGAATGAAAAGCGTACACGACATGAGGAGTTTGAGTTGAAATTTTATTGTCACTGAAAACTGAATGGGGAATTGTTGATTTTTTAGCATTAATTTTTCTTTAGTATACAAATAATATAGTTATAGTTCAAAAACTAGCGATAAAACCAATGAAAAAAAGTATTTTTAAACTCTTCAAAAATAGACAGAAAAAAATATGAAAAAGAGAGAAAATATCCAAAAAGAACTGTTTGGATATCTCGAGGGGCGAAAGGGTTTTAAAACTTGAATTTCATATTTCATTATGTCCACCCCATTGCGTATTCCATCTTGTACAACTCCAGAACTTCCTAGAGCAAGGATTCCTCATAAACGGGTGAGATCCACTGACATCGCAGCCAAAAGTACTTTTTATGGGGAAGAAAGGCCTGTCATTATAAATGGTAAAGTAATAATCCCAGGGGGATTAACTTTACCTCGTTTATCCTCTTCGTATTCAATTGAGACAAATGGCAAAATAGAACGTTTAAAAACTGGACAATCTTTTGATGAAAACGAAGAGGACGAATTGCTTTTTGTTTGTTTACTGTTTTACAAAAGAAAATTATTTTACAATAAACTGATTTCGTTCATTAGGGACAAAGCTATGTGTGTTCGAAAAGATTTAATATTTGTTCCTCACAAACAATTGGGAGAAGGATTTACATGGAAGACACGATTATGATTAAAGGTGAACTGTTTCAAGGCATTGACTATATTGCGATATTCGATGGCCATAACGGCAAAGATGCTGCTATTAAATGCATGGAAGTGTTTCATACACTCCTGGATGAATACTCATTGAAATCAGAAAATCGTGAGGAGCACTTAATTACTACATTCAACCAAATGCATCAACTCATTTCTTTTACAACAGAATCAGGCACGACTGCTTCAGTTGTCATCATCACAGAAAATGACGTAATTTTTTGTTTTATTGGGGATTCGCCAATTTACATTAAAACAGACAGAGAAGTGAAAAAAATATCTTTTGACCACAACACCTCCAATGAAGAAGAAATTCAAAACGTTATTAGCAGTGGTGGGAAAATCGTGGACGTTAATGGAACTAAAAGAGTTAATTCTCAAATTGTTTTAACTCGTTCACTCGGAGATAAATTACTTCATCCCCCTTTGTCGGTTATTCCATCAATTGTTTCAATTCCGATAAAAGAAATCGAATCAATTATTGTTGGATCTGATGGCATATCGATGTTACCGTTTGTGTTTTATTATTTTTCTAATCAAATGCTCATCTCTTTAGGTTGGAATTACTTTTTGATTTACTAAGTCCTTCATTCGCTTTAAACCAACAAGCCGTCAATATTAGGAATGCCGCCTATGAAAAAAACAGTCAAGACAATATATCAGTTGTTGTTATTCAGCTAAATGAACAAATGCACGGCTAAAGTTCAACAATTATTTCTGTGTATTGATTAAATTACAACCTTGTTCTTTTTGAATGGTTAAATAAAAACAAAATAAGAAACCAAAACAATTAATTTTTTATCCTCTCTTAGAATCCAATTCTTTCAGCATATTTCTTGGCTTCAGCCTTTTTAATTCCATCGAATTTCTTCATGTAAGTTTCTTGTTTAGCGTTTCTCTTGACGGTGGCTTTAACGAGATTACCTTCGACTTTAGCTTTAACAAGTTTACCATCAACCTTCTTGGCTTTGGTGAATCTCTTGGCAACAGATTGGGTCAAAGCTTCCTTCTTGGCAGCAAGGATTTTTTCTTGTTTAGCTGCGAATTGGGCTTTCTTGGCAGCTTTAGCTTTTTGAATTTGGGCCATTTTGTTTTGAGCAATCTTGGCA
>NWBR01000206.1:8915-25733 GCA_002914575.1 Entamoeba moshkovskii
GTTGGGACAATTACAAAACAATTCCCAAGATGTAAAATTTGCTATTTCGACATTATTAAAAAATGAAAAAGATGTTGATGTTCATGAAATCGCACAACAAGTATATGCGAGGATATGTTAACTTTGATGTATTATCAATTGATTATTTAGTTTCGTTTTCAATGAATCCCAAAAATAACGTTCGATAATTTATGAAAAACAAAGAAATCTTTTGAAAAACTAAAAATTCATTTCTTTTAAGTTATGCACAGAAACTTAATTCTTTTTTGTTTTGTAATACTTTCAATTGCGAACAGTTGCTCTGATAATCAATATTTTGATGAATTGGGTTTTTGTAAAGGTTTGTTAAATATTGTTAAACGATAAATTTGATTATTAAAACAACAAAGATTGTTCAAACTTTTGTCAAAGATGTTATGACCAAGTTGGTTGTATTGAATGCCAAAAAGGATATTTTATAAATTCAACGAATAACTGTCAAAGTTTGTTTTTATTGCATTATTTTATAATCAAATTAACATGAAGGTTGTGGAAAATGTGATGAATCAAGTTGTGACGCGAACGTTGGGTGTATTTCTTGTTCACATGGATATATCTCAAATGGTCAATGTATTTCATGTAATCATTGTTCAATTAACTCATGTGATAAAACAAAGGGATGTTCAAAATGTGATTATGGAACAATTGCGTTAGTAAACAAAGAAAAAGGAAATGAATTTGTGGAATGTTATAGTTTGTTCTTTTTGGGGTCTGTGGAAGAAAAATAAATATTAATTAAACAGCTCCTGAGGAAATACATTGTGACAATTCCAATGAAATGGGATGTACAAGTTGTAAGGCTGGGTATTATTTGTTGAATGGACAATGTAGAATTTCTTTTGATCAACAATGTATTACTGGTTTTGAAAATGAAAAAGGTTGTACTGAATGTTCTGATCTTTTTTATTTAAACAATTTGGGTACTTGTTCATGTTTGTTACGACAATAAAACATAATTCAAAACTAACTGATCAGATTGCCCATATCATTGTGTTTTATGTGAATCTCTTCATGGATGTGATGAATGTGATGATGGCTATTTCTTAGCAAATGGTACTTGTAAAGAGTGTGGAATGGGATGTTTGGAGGGCGAATGTGATGATGAGGATGGTTGTGAAAAATGTGAAGACAATTATTATTTAAAAGACGGCCATTGCTCTCGTTTGTAATACTTATGCATTTAAAAATAATAACTAACAGCAAATAGCGTGTGGTTCAAATTGTTTAACAGGAAATTGTGGCCGGCTTGGTTGCACTAAATGCGATTCCAATTACTATCCAAATGAAAATGGATTTTGTGTCTGTTTGTTTTTCTTTGGTTATTGGAACTATTTAATAACAAATATTAGCTTGTTCTGTTCATTGCAAAGAAGGTAAATGTGATGGGGAGAAGGGATGTAGTGAGTGTATTGATGGATATTATTTGAATTCTGAAAAAGAGTGTAAAAGTTTGGCATCTGTTTTGTAATATGAGTAAGAATTTCTATATTAATAATGATAGGGTGTGACAGTAATTGTAATGTTTGTGATAAAATTGGGGGATGTTCTGATTGCAAAGACAATATGTTTAAAATTGAAAGTGGATATTGCATTGATTGTCCCCCAAACTGTCTTTTAGATTCATGCGATGACTTAAAGGGTTGTACTAAATGTAATGAAACTTATTTTGTTACATCAAATGGAAGATGTACCCAATGTGATGAACATTGTAAATTGGGAAAATGTAATACAACTGGATGTGTTGAATGTGAAGTTGGGTATTTTATTCAAAATGGGTTTTGCCTTCAATGCTCACTTGGATGTGAAGAAAATTCTTGTTCGATGGATTCGGGATGCATTAAATGTCGGGATGGCTTTGTTCAATATAACGGATTTTGTTACGTTTCACACAAAAATCCACAACCAGACGACAGTGATGATGGCAACAAAACCAAAACTGCCATTATAATTTGTGTTATTGTTGCTGTTATTGTTATTTGTATTATCGTGGCTTTGTGTTGTTCTGGTGCTTTCTGGTTTTATAAAAGACGTAAACCAGCTGACGCCTATCTTGAAGCGAAAGATGAGGTAGAAGGAATTGAATTGGTTTAATTGGTAAAAATAGGTTTTACAAACTGTAAGCAAAAAACACAAAAATTTCCATTTTTTTGTTGTGGAAATTAATAGTAAAGTTGTTATAATAAATGAAAAAGAAGCAAAACTTAGTTTGAGTTCAGTTCTTTGAGAGTAATGGGGGCACCAATGCCAGTTTGTGTTTTATTTACTTTGAGTGTATTGTTTAAAAGGTATGCACTTTACGTAAAAAGACATTACATCGAGTACATCCAAATTATATTGATACTCTTTGCTGTGTTCTCATTAATTACTTTCCACTTAATCTCATTTTTAATTTTTTTGTGCCTTTACATTGCCTTCCCCTTGACAATAACTGATAAACCAATGAATTTGGCTGAACCATTCGAATCACCAATCCACAGTGCAACTATTGAAGCACTCAAACCAAATTTTAAAGAATACAAACTTCCATTTTGGTTATCCGGAGGAATTATCCAAACAATCTTTGGTGGAGCAGTTAAATTTAAACATCCAATAATTAATTTTGACAGAGAAATGATTGACGCACCAGATGGAGGAATTTTTGCAATGGATTGGGGACAAAATCAATCTCACCTGGATAAGGATGCCCCAGTTCTGTTAATTTTACATGGACTTGCTGGTGGATGTAGAGAGCCTTATATCCAAAGATATTCATACTTCGCCATGAAAGAAGGTTTCAGGGCTTGTGTACTGACAAATAGGGGTTGTGCTGGCGTTAAGATGAGAACTCCGAAGGCTTATAACTCTTGTTTCTTTGATGATGCATTCACTGCCATGGATTTAATACATCAACGTTATCCAAATGCTCCAATAGATCTCATTGGGTTTTCATTGGGGGCAAATGCTTGTTTGGGACTGATAAGCCGTCACACTGAATATTTGAAATCAAAGAACGTTGCTTGTTGTGCTGCTATTTCCCCATCTTCTTTTCTTATTTCGATGATGTTATCGTTATCCCCAGCATTAGATGAAACATTTTCTTCATTTGAATTAAAATTAGTCGAAAAGAATCAAGAAACATATTTGAATGCCATCAAAGAAGGTAAACTTTATGGTGATGTTCCAAAAATTTATATGTCCAAATCAATGAAGCAGTTTGATGATGGGTTTACTTCGAAATTTTTTGGATATGGAGTTAGTGCCAACTATTATTATGATGTCGAACAGGTATATCATTTTATTCCGAAGTCTTACATTCCTTGCCTTTCATTAAATGCAGCAGATGACCCAGTCGCAATAATGACTGACGCATTGTTCCAAAGATACAAGAATATTGCATCTGTTTCTCCATTTTTTACACCTTTGGCAACTAGAACTGGTGGTCATTTATCGTGGACTTTTAAGGAGGGAGAAAAAGGATATTATGACGACTTATGCTTGGGATATATGAAAAAAATGAATGAATTATTTAAAACAGGAGAACTCGATAAAATTCAACAAGAATTCATTAACTCTAAGTGAATTTAAAGCAATTACCACATTTTATTATTACTTTTGAAATTGTTTTTTAACTTGTTGGTCATTAACAGAATAGCCTTTACATGCAGCCCCATAGTTGCCAGCTTCAGCACCCATTTTCATTTTAGGCTGACCAAATTCATCATATTCTATGGTTGGTTTCATTTTGGTTTCGAAAGAGAACTCAGGTCCATCACTTTTCGGAACTTCAGATGAAACAATTGGTTTTTGGGGTTTCATTCCCCAATCCATCCCAATTGTTCCATCATCTTTTTTCTTTAATTTGGGGTCCAAAGTGCTATTCACTGTCATGGCAGGAGCATTTGTGTTAATTTCATCCCCATCCATTACAAGTTTGGGTTTTACGGTCACGCCAACAGCTAATTTCTTCTTTCCACTTTCGTCTGTTACAACAGTTGGCCTAACAGATGTTTGCATTTTTATGCTTGGATCAAATTCGGCATCTTCTCTTCCTGTAACTCTTTGGGCTGTTTTCTTCTTGCCTTCTTTTTCAATAACCTTAAATTGTTCACTCTCATAAATCTCTTTTCCAACTACTTTCGATTGTTCTTTGGCTTGTTTCCATTCCTCTGTTTGTGAAGCTTTTTTAGCTCCACTTTGAATAGTTTTTCCGGCATCTGCGCCTCTTGCCTTTAATTCTTTCTTTTGTTCATCATCTAAAGCAGTTACGTCCTTAGTGGATTGCTTCCAAACATCTTTAGCCGATGCTTCTCCTTTAATTGCTGATTTAGTCCCAGAAGCAAGACCTGCAGTAAATGCCTTGAATTGTTTGCTTTGAACTGCCGACTTTGCCCCACTCGCAACTTGTGTTTTAGCTTGTTTGAATTCTTCACTTTTAACAGCCTTTTTAGCTCCAGAATAAGCAGTTTTACTTGCCTGGAGGGCTTGTTCCTTTGCGTGAGCCTTTTGTTCTTCGGTCATGGAAGGCATTTTATCGTAAATTTCCTTTACATCCCCAGCAACATCCTTCGCCAATTGTTTTTTGTCAACACTACTTCCCTTTGGATTTTCGTTTGTTTGTTTCAAATCGGTTTCATCATTAACAACATGGTGATGTTCAGGAACAGCAGGAGGTGGATTTTTTTTGGTGGGAAGTTGAGGAACTTCCTTTGTATCATTAAAATCTTGAGGTTGTGAAGAAATAACTTTTTGGGGAACAGGTGGTGGTGCACTTTTTTGAGGAACAGGAGGAGCGGATTTTTGAGGGGTAGGGGGTGCGACTTTCTGAGGTAAAGGAGGAGCAGGTTTTGCTTGTTCTCCAGGAATTGCAAAAGTTCGTTTTTGAAAGGACATTGATTATTTGATAGATCCAGATTAATTCCTATGTGCCTGTGTGAGGATAACTCCCTTCTTTTTTTTTCTTGTTGGTTAAATTTGGGTTTTTGGTTTCGGAGAAGAAAAATAAAGTGGTACAATAATTTATGTTATTTGTCGAAATTATTTTTTTGTTATTACAAAAGCGGTGGGCGTAAGTACATTCGATAATCATTTGAATCAAACAAATGAATATGTATATTAAGTGTTTGTTTATTATAATGAGTGACATAATGACGATGAAGTAAGTGTAAGTAAGAGATAAATAAGCAAAGATAAGATGGAAAATAAAAAAAAGTAGATAAAAAATGGTGATAGTTTGAAAACTAAACAAACTAAAAAACCTAGAGATCTCAACCCTTTTCATCTTTTCTAGTTAGATTATGTTCACACACATAAAACACCAAACTAAACATTTAAATAATTATTTAATAAAAATAAACTATTAAAAACCCCCATAGTTTGAGTCATGTACTATAAATTGGTTCAACCCTCACATAATTCAGTGCAATGGGATTCCTTAAGGTTATTAAGAACAGAGCTTACTTCAAGAAATATCAAACTCAATTCAGAAGAAGAAGAGAAGGAAAGACTGATTACTATGCTAGAAGAAAGATGATCTTCCAAGACAAAGATAAATTCAAGACTCCAAAATACAGAGTTGTTGTTAGAATTACTAACAAAACCGTTATTGCCCAAATTGTTCACTCAGAAATTATTGGTGATAAAGTTCTTTGCGCTGCTTACTCATTTGAATTACCAAGATATGGTGTTAAATTAGGTTTAACTAACTACGCTGCTGCTTACTGTACTGGACTCCTTCTCGCCAGAAGACTTCTCCAAAAACTCGGTATGGACAAACAATTCGTCGGAGTTGCTGATGCCAAGAAGATTGGAGCTGATTATACCCCAGAAGAAGTTGAAGAAAGAAGACCATTCAAATGTATTCTCGATGTTGGACTTGCCAGAACTACAACTGGTTCAAAAGTATTTGCTGTCATTAAGGGAATGTGTGACGGAGGAGTTTTTGTCCCACACTCACCATCAAGATTCATTGGTGCTGGAGAAAACGAACAAGCCCTCAGAAGCAGACTTCTCGGTGGACACGTTGCTGCTTATATGAAACATCTTTCTGGTGAAGATGCTGATCTTTACAAGAAACAATTTGGAAGATTTATTGCTGCTGGTATTGCCCCAGAAGCCCTTGAAAATATTTATATTGAAGCCCACAAGAAAATCAGAGAAAATCCAGCTGCTGAAAAGAAAGAAAAGAAGGAATACAAGGTTTACCCACACATGAAGAAACTTACTCTCGAACAAAGAAAGGCTGCTATTCAAGCTAAACTTGCTAAGCTCGCCCAACAAGCCTAAGTTGAACCTTATTGTGTTATTTCCTTGATTTTTATGTTTTAAGATTTTATTTTGTTATAAAAAAACACAAAAAGAGAAAAAAGAGGGATAATAATAAAATAAATTAAAAAAGAACTACAAAGAAGGAATGAACAAAAAAAAGCAAAAAGATAAAAAAGGGCAAATCTTAAAAAAGAAAAGAGAAAACTAAATATATTCAATGCAATTACCAAATATTTGTAAGTTTTTCTTATTAGTCGGGTTATGTATGTGTATTTATCTTCCAAGTTATTTCGTTTATAGTCAAAGTAATGAAGAAGTTAAATTATTACACACTACAATTACATTTGTTGTATGTTTTGTTTTATGTTGTCTTGTCGCGTATATTTTTGTTGACAAACAACAAATTCCAGTTGTTCATAAAGCTCCACAATCATCTAAATCGCAATATATCAACAATTTACCAACCATGACAGCTCAACCAAAAGAATCAATAATTCCAACCAAAGTATGTAATACTCTTGAAGAGTATCAAGTAAAAGAAAAAGAATTAATGTCACAAATTCAACAAAAGGAAAATGCTTTAAATTTGGAGAGTGATCCTCAAATTCAAGCCAATCTTAAATTGGAAATTCAACATTTGGAAAGTCAATTATCTAACGTTCAACAAGCAATAAAAATGAAGTTGGATATGGTTAGAAAAAGAGTTTCAACTGCTTGATTGATTTTTAATTTGAAATTTTTCTTCGAATCAAATTCTTTTTCTTTTTCAATTTAAATGAAGGTGGAATTCCTTAACTTACAAATTGAATGACGGTTTAACTTTAAAGTCTACTTGAAATTCAAAACTGGCCCGATCAAATGGTTTTATTAGGCAAATGCCAATAAGTTTTATTTAAAAAAAGTTGTTTTCGTTCATAAATATCGGTACAACAAATCTTTCTTGAGGGAAACATTAACAAAAAGGTAAAACATTTTTCAATTTCAAAGCAACAGAAAAAATGTCGTGAAAAGACTTATTGAGATAAGTTCGAGAAACACTAATATTAAACAGTGTATTCCACACCTTCTTATTTTCTTTGTTTGAGACTTTCTTGAGTAAATAAATGCAACAACCCACATGAAGACAAAAAAAGACCCATAAAAGAAATAGAGATCAACTTTCCTATCAATTTCTTCACAAACTAAGTCATCAATTTTATCTTCTTTTTGTTTTTTTGTTTTCTGTAATTGAGTTGGATTTTTTGGACTTTTTGAGTTGTAATCACAAGGAATACCTTGTTTATCTAAAAAAGGAACAACCAAAACGTTTTGGTTTAAATAATTTGTTTGTTCAGTCATTTCTATTTCGTCGTAGATAATTGTCATTCGTTGGTGTTGTCTAAAAAATTGAGTTTAGATCATTTTATTTGATAGAATCAAATGCATGAAGAATAAGAACTTCTTCAGAAACATGTTTTTGAAAATAAAACTGAAATAATATGAAATTTATTCCACAATGATTACAAAAATAATTCTTCAGAACGTGTCACTCTCCATAACTTCCACAAACTTACCCCAAAATAAATATGAAAAACAAAAAAATAAATTTGTCTGAAAAAAAATGTTATCGAAAATAATGGAGAAGGGAACCTAAAAATAAAACAAGCAGACAAGAAGGAGAAAAAAAGCAAAAAAAATCAACTGTTATTAAAAAAATCAAAAGAAAGTGATGAATTGGCAATGAAACGTCGATGGGATGTCGCTTTTAAAATGATATCAACCGGATACATTTAAAGGATCAAATTAAAAAATAAAGTATCAAAATATCAAAATGAACACAACAAATACAATTGAAGACGTTGTTGAAGAGTTTAACATATTCGAAGTGACTGCGGATCCCAATGGGGTTGTCTTGAAACAAAAGAAACCAGATGACAATGGGAAATTAAGAATTATTGAATTATATAAATATTGTAATGTTTTTGAATATACTTTGCTTTTAATTGGGGTTATAGGAGATATTGCAAATGGAGCATTGTTTTTATTAATTGTATTGCTCATTGGTGATATGATGGATTCATTAAATCCATTCAATCATTCAAATGGAACCAATCCATCATTACTACCCCTTCAAGAACAATATAAATTAAATGGAATCATATTTGACAATATTGATGAAGAAGTGATGAAAGTTGTTTACAAATTGGCATGGCTTGCTTTGGCTAATTTCATTTCAGGATTAGTCAAAACCATTTCATTTTATTTATTATCAGAAAGACAAGGTATTAAAATAAGAAAGCTTTATTTCAAGTCATTGTTAAGGCAAGACTGTAATTGGTATGATTTTTATGAGAGTGGAGAATTGTCAGCAAGAGTTGCATCTGATGTTAAATTAATTCAAGAAGGAATTGGAAATAAAATAGGACAGATATTTAATACAGTTGCATCATTTTTAACTGGATACATTGTTGCTTTTGTTAAATGTTGGGATTTGGCATTGGTTGTATTATCTGCATTTCCACTTATGGTGATAAGTATGTTTCTCGTTGGTAAAATAACTTCAAAATCACAAAATAAACAACGAAACCATTATGGAAATGCGGGTGCAATTGGAGAATCAGTTATTGGAAACATTCGAACAGTAAAGTCATTGAATCAAGAAGAAACATTTTCAAAAGAATATAGCGAAACAATTAATAATACAAAGAAATATGGAATAATAAAATCAATCATTTTTGGATTTGGATTTGGTGCTATTTTCTTATTTTTGTTTAGTTCAAATGCACTTGGGATGTGGTATGGTTTAATTATCATGGAAGGAAAAGGTGGAAGTAAAGATACATCAACTGGGGCTATCTTAACAGTATTTATGTCATTAGTCCTTTCCTCTCAAACACTTTCTCAAGTTGCAATTCCAATTGGTTGTGTTTCATCTGCACGAAGCGTTGCTTATAGAATATTTAAAACAATAGAAAGAATCCCAGATATTGATTCATTGTCCATTGGTGGATTAAAACCAAAACAATGTGAAGGAAATATTGAAATTGAAGGAGTACATTTTGCTTATCCCACAAGGCCAACAAAACACATATTGAAAGGTTTAGATTTGAAAATACACAAAGGAGAAACAATAGCATTAGTTGGAGCATCGGGATGTGGTAAATCAACCATTATTCAATTAATTCAAAGATTTTACGATCCAACATTTGGTAATATAATGATAGATCGAATAGATATCAAAAATTTAAATATTAAATGGCTTAGAAGTCAAATCGGAATTGTTTCACAAGAACCCGTTTTATTTTCTATGAGCATTTCAGATAACATTAAATTGGGATGTGATGAAAATGATGTGAGTCAACAAACAATAGATGATGTTTGTAAAATGGCAAATTGTTATGATTTTATTACAGAATTACCAGAGGGATTTAACACTATTATTGGTGAAAGAGGTGCTTCTTTGTCAGGTGGACAAAAACAAAGAATTGCAATTGCAAGAGCTTTGATTAAAAACCCAAAGATTTTGTTATTAGACGAGGCCACCTCTGCCCTGGATACTCAAAGCGAAAAGATAGTACAAGAAGCATTAGAAAAAGCAAGTAAAGGAAGAACTACAATCATTATTGCCCATCGGTTAACCACTGTTCGAAATGCAAATAGAATATGTGTATTTCATCAGGGTGAAATCATTGAAAGTGGTACACATCAAGAATTAATGGATTTGAAAGGAAGTTATTTTGGACTGGTTAGAAGACAATGTATGGAAGAAGAAGTAGATCAAGAAAAAGTGGAAGAAGACCACAAGAGAATTCAAGAAGAAAAAGGAGTTGTTTTAAAAGAAGGAAACAACTCAGAAGAAAACGAAAACAAAGAAATAGGAAATGAAGAAATTGACAAAGAAGGAATTAAAGAACTTCAAGAAAAAGAAGAAAAGGAGAAAAAAGAAAGAAAAGAAAATGGAAAGAGGGTGATAATCAAAATAATTGGAGAAAATATAAAGAAAGAATGGATTCATATTATTATTGCATTAATTGGAGCAATTGGTTTGGGAGCAATTTTCCCATTATTTATTTATGTTGCAATTCAAATATTAAAAACATTGTCCGTTATTGTTTCGCCAAGCAGTGTAACTCAGGAAATAAAAGATGAAGTGTTTGAGGGATGCATGAAAATCGTTGGAATTGCTTTAGCTGCATTTGTTTCTAACAATTTATATTTTGGTCAGTTCGGTATTTCTAGTTTAAAATTGATTATTAGAAAAAGAATTCAAATGTTCTCATCAATTATTAAACAAGAAATCGGGTGGTTTGACCGAAAGGAAAATAGTGTTGGAATATTATCCACTCAATTAGCTTCTCAACCAAATGCAATTTCAGGAATATCAGCTGAAAGAATTGGTGATGTATTCAGAGTAATAGCGACTGTTGGTTGTGGATTGGGAATAGCGTTTACATATGATTATAGAATAGCATTGTGTATATTATGTATTTGTCCAGTTGGAATAACTTGTTTCATATTAGATTCTAAATTTAATAAAAGTGCTTCATCCCCTTCGGAAAAGGCATATAATGAATCAAATAACATATTGGTTCAATCAATCGAATCAATTAAAACAGTTCAAAACTTAGGAAAAGAACTTCATTTCTATCATCATTTCGAACAAACATTAATTAAGCCGTCATCTAACATTTGGAAATGGGCCCCTTTCTTGGCTTTACTTAGTTCAATCCCTGTTTCAATTCCTTTTTGTGCACAAGCATTTGGATGGTCAGTTTCTTTACACTTTTTAAGGAAAGACGTTTCAACTCAACAAAATACTTCTCAATTCATTACTCATTTTCTGGATCAGTATATTGATATATTAACTGCGATGATGTCAATGGTAAGTGTATTGAAAGGTATTGTTGATGTTGGAGTACTTATGCCTGATATTGGAAAATCGTTTTCTTCAAGTAGGAATGTTAAAAGGATTATTGGAAGAACTTCATTTGAGAACCAAAATTATGATTCAAACTCTCAAATCAAAAGTGGTGATGTTGAATTTAAAAATGTATATTTCAGATATCCAACAAGAATTCAAAATCAAATATTGAAGGGAATTTCATTTAAAGCAGAACAAGGAAAAACAATAGCATTAGTTGGAGCATCGGGATGTGGTAAATCGACTACAATTCAGCTCATTGAAAGATTTTATGATCCAACATTTGGTAACATAATGATAGATGGAATGGATGTTAAAGATTTAAGTATTAAGCATGTTAGAAGTCAAATTGGATTAGTTGGACAAGAACCTGTTTTGTTTAATGAAAGTATTATGGATAATATCAAAAGAGGAATTCCAAGTGGAATGAATGTTACAAATGAACAAATTTATGAAGTTTGTAAAAAGTCAAATGCACATGATTTCATTTCAGCAATGCCTGAAGGTTATAATACGATGGTTGGTGATAGGGGAAGTCAATTATCAGGAGGACAAAAACAAAGAATTGCAATTGCAAGAGCTTTGATTAAAAACCCAAAGATTTTGTTATTAGATGAGGCCACCTCTGCTTTAGATTCAGAATCAGAAAAGATAGTACAAGAAGCATTAGAAAAAGCAAGTGAAGGAAGAACAACAATCATTATTGCCCATCGTTTATCTACAATTCAAAATGCCGATAATATTTATGTTATTATGAGAGGTAAAATTGCAGAAAAAGGAACACATCAAGAGTTGATGGACTTAAAAGGGTTCTATTATACTCTTGCCATGCAACAATTTGGTAAATGAATTATTTATTTCTTGTTTGTTGTGAATAAAAATAACAAAAATATTAAATCATTATTGGGAAGAATTGTATACTTTTATAACTATAGATTGAAGTATAGAAATGAAATACCATCTGTTGTTGAAACATTAGGTCTTTTGCTCTTACCTTCTCGGATTTTGAGGAAATACTCATACCTGATTCTTTGTTGAAATTGGTAATAATTGTTTCGATAGTCATAAATCATTGAATAATTAACTAAATAACAAAAAACTACAAAAAAAATAAAAATACATTGAAAAGGATGACCTACCGATTCGGAAATAATGGAAGGGGTCGTGGAATGACTGGTTTCAATTCAGGGATAGGCGGAAGGGGTGGTTTCAACACTGGAATAGGTGGTAATGCCATGGGAAATACTGGGTTTAATACTGGAATGAGCGGAACGACTGGTTTCAATTCGGGAATAGGTGGTGGAATGGGAAATGTCATGAATACTGGGTTTAATACTGGAATGGGTGGAATGACTGGTTTCAATTCTGGAATCGGAGGAATGGGAAATACTGGAATAGGTGGATTCAACACTGGAATGGGAAGTGCTCCTTTTAATCAAACTATCAAATTTTACTTACAAGAGATGAACACAACAAACCAACAATTACTAAATGACATTGAAACTAATCTTCCAATTCTTAATGTTAAAATTAAAGATGGAATTGATGAATGTAAGAATTATTTAGAATTTTTAAAAGAAGAAAAATTTGAAGAAAAGGAGAATGAAACAGAGGAAGATGCAATTAAAAGAGCAGAAAGTATTTATGATAGATTGGATGAAATGATTATAAGAAATGATGAATCAAATAAGAAAGCTTCAGATATTATTGGAATACTTAAGGAAATGACTGAATTATTTAATGGAATTGTCAAAAATACAAATGTTGAAAAAGAGGAGTTGGCTGTAAGAAATAATGAATTAATTGATATTATCATCGATTTGGAAAGAAGAAAAACCAACAAATTAATTGGTCAAAATTCAAGAAGACAAGGAACATACAATGGAATGCTCGAAGATATTACAAAAGAATGGAATGAACACAGAATTGAAAATAAAGAAACTCATCGAAAACGAGTAATTGCACCAATTTCTAAACAATCAATAAATAATTTAGATATTAATGAAATAAAACAACTTGAAGAATGGACATCAATGAAAATAGGAAATATCATATTTGATTCAAATGTTGATAATTGGAATCAAAATACATCTGCATTTAGCCAAAAAGTAATAAATAAAAGTAATTTGATATTTATAATTGAAGATGACGATGCTAATAAATTTGGATGTTATGTCAATGCTAAAATTGATAAATATCAGGACTTCATAAATGATCCAAAATCATTTGTGTTTTCATTAAAATCAAATGGAAGATTAAATAAAATGATGAAATTCGATATTAACCAATCACAACATGCATTTTTATTGTTTAATCAAACAAATAATGATGGTTTGTTTGCAATTGGTTATGGAATAGACATTTGTATTTACAAAGAAAACAATAAAAATCATTCATATTGCCAACAGCGATCATTTAAATACAATGGAATACAAAATGCACTTTGTGGGAAATACAATTTCACACCAAAAAGAATCACAGCCATTCAATTAATTTAATTTCTTTTTGAGAATATATTAAAAAATTGGTTAATTAAACATTAATAGATCATCTTCTATTATTTCTTGCTCTGGGGAGACTTCTCCCATCCCAACACAATCATCTAGGTCAATAAAATAATTATTGTTATGACCACCACAAAACTGCATTACATCCATCATATTTTTAACTACAATGTTCTTGACTTCTTTCTTCCAATTAATATTTAGTTTTAATTGTTTTATTAATCGCATGCTTTCTTAATTTACTAATCCATTAATTGATATCACAACAGGATAATCATTACTTCTTTTAGTTTTTCTAATTTCTTTCTTTTAGTTTGAGATACATATTCCTTTTCTTCCAAAATGCACCAATAATATTATGATCCGCAACAATTGTCATGTCAAATATTAAAGCCACTCCTTTCTTTTTATCCAAGACATAAATATCAGGTCTCTTGTGATATACACCATCACTCTTTGGAATTATTTCCTTATTCCAAATTAATGAAACATCACCATATTGGAATATTGATTCAAGAGGGGATTTCTTATAATTCTCATTTCCAGTGTATTTTCTTATTAATGATTCCCATATTACAAATCCTATATGATCATGTTTCTCCATCTGGGATTTCTTCTGACCAATACAAGATAACAGTATATGTTCAACAGTTGCTACTTCATGAAAGAACCACATGTAGATGTTTTCGATGTTGTAGAAAATAAAGGAACATCGCCTTCTACATTAACTTCTTAATGTTTGCAATTTCGAACAACATTCAAATACATCCTTTCATATTTCATAATTACTTGGTATTGTTAATGATGTTAATAAACACGGACTAAAACACTTATCACCAATTCTTGTAATTGATGTCAATGAACAACAATTTTAAAACAGTAATTACCAATTTCAACAATTGAATCTGGTAAATTGATTTCTTTTATATCTGATTCATAAATATTTATTATCTAAAGTATTAATAACAAATAGTGTTTCATTTCCATGTTTATCTCTATGATATTTAATGAAACTAAATCTTCCAAATTTGATAATTGTCTTTCATTGATAAATAATCATCATAAGAAATTTCATAATACACATAATAACCACTAATATCACCATCTGAAAATATCTCATCATCTTTATCAAATAACCATTGAGTTTGTAAATTACTAAAATACTTTCTTGAATTTTGATTAATTTGAAATGTATTGAAATGGAATTTGTCAATACAGTGGGAACTCGATATTTTCCAAACTCGATTGTTTTCACACTTTTCAGCCAATCAGATAAAAGAGTGGAAAGTATCGCATTTTATATAATAAAAATAAGTTAGGTAAAAAATTATTTTTTCATTGGAATTTGGTGGGAATAAGTTTGTATTTCTGATTGATTAGACAGCTGAAACAAAATTTAGGAGTAGTAATATTCAAATAAAAAGAAAAATCCACTTTTATAACCACCAACAAAAGTTTCATTTCCATGTCTTTCATAAGTAGCAACTTCATCAAATTTTTCAATCCCAAGAAATTCAATTGGAATTTGATATCCCAATGTTTCAAGTATTGAATAAACATTTATTCCATATTCTTCAGCACAATCATCATCGTAATAATGACGACGTTTAATCGCAAATAAAATACCCAAATCATCCAAAGTATTTAAAGTAAAAACATCTTGACCATCTTTAATATTTCTTATTTCATTTGGATTTTGAGTTTTAACAGAGAATTGAATTCCTTTTGGAAACATATAAATATACAATTCGGCGTCACCAGGACGCCAATCATACCAAATGGGACTAGGACTTTCACATTCTAAAATGATAAATTCTTCCATTCTTTTTTTAATATATTCTTGCCTTAATGTTCTATCAGAAAACCTTCTTTCATTGTAACTTGCGTAATGTTCATTTGATAATTTTACAAAAGCAGTTCTATCAAAAATTTTATTTTTCATTTCAAATTTTTAGTTACTTTTAAAAAAAAAATGTAAAGTCAAATCCTTCAATTAAACCAATTGAACGACTGTAATTCTTTTTGGTGTGAAATTTCTTTTTCCACAAAGTGCATTTTGAATTCCATTGTAATTAAATGTTGATTGGTCGCAATATGAAGATCCTTTACTGTTTTCTTTACAAAGATAAATATCGTAACCACTTCCAGTACCACCGCAATAAAACAAACAATTGCCTGTTTTCGAATACAAATAGAAAGAGTGTTGAGGATTTTTGATGTCATATTTCAACATTCCATTTAATCTTTCATTTGACTTCAATGAAAATAAAAATGATTTTGGATCATTTATATATTCACTATATTTGTTAATCACGGCATTAACATAACTTCCAAATTTATTACCATCTTCATCTTCTATTATAAATATCAAATTACTTTTTGTTATCACTCTTTCGTCGAATATAGATATATTATCATTCCATTTATCAACATTTGAATCAAATATGGTATTTTCTATTTTCATCCCAGTCCATTCTTCGATTTGCATCATTTCATTGAGACACAAATTATTTTTATCGCACAAGTAATGATTCAATTTCATTCCTAACAATTCTTTTTTTTCAGATTCCAAATATTCTTCTTTCATCTTTATTAATGAATCAACGAGTTTGTTATTTTCAATACACAGATGCTCAAAACATAAAGATTGTCCCAAAGTAAGTTTTTCGCCCATTTCCTTTGCTTTTTCAAAGTTTTTCTTCACAGTTGTCATTTTTTCATCAAATTGTGTTTTCATTTTTGACAACTCATCCAATTGGTCAAGGATGGTATCTGCCCTTTTTATTGAAGTTCCAAGGCTTTCATCATTTTTCTTTGTAAATATTTTTGTTTTCAAACTTTCAGAGCATTCATGACTTGTTTGGCTCAATTCTTTCAAATCCGATACAATTGTTTTAAATAAAAAATCGATTTCTTCAATTTCTTTTAAATCGACATCATTCTTTTCTTCAGCACTATCCTTTTTTTCTTCAATCCCGCCAATGAGAACTTCTTCAATTTGTATTTCGGCAACACTCATAACTCTTTATAATTTTTATTAGATCTTATGAAAAAAAAAATGATTCTTTTGTAAATTAATCAATCAATTAAAAAAATGTTATTTCTTTATTTCAACTTCATTCTTATTGAGGG
>NWBR01000208.1:0-15121 GCA_002914575.1 Entamoeba moshkovskii
TCGATGGACATCCAACAAGAAGATTTACAACAAAAATTGGTTGAGATTTTAGAGTTAACACAAGAAGGAAAAGAAAGAGAAGAATCAACGAGCATAAAAGATCAAAGCTCTATCGTGGTTAAATCTTCTGTAAATAAGAAAAAAACAACAGAAAACGTTGAAACGAATTTGTTATTTGATTCTTTGGACACAGAAGGAAGGGATTTGATTGACATTTATCAAATCAGAAAATTTCTTGAGTTGTCTTCAGTGGAAAAAAAACCAATTTACTTATTGGAAAAGGATATAAGGCAATATTTAAATGAAATGACATCACTCTCAAAACCGTATTGCGTCAAGAGAAGTGAATTTGAATTGTTTTTGAAATATATTAATGACAGACAAAGCGATTTGAATGAATTACAACAACCACAATCATTGTTGAACACATATTCGAAATTGTATTCGAAATTTGAGACAGTTAAAGAGGTAGAAGAAAAAATACCACAGCTGATCCAATTAACACGGGATGATTTTCCAAAAGAACTCGATAAATTCCATGAGCTCTACTGTAAATTATTATTTAAACAACCAAAATGGAGCAGTAGTGATAAACAATGGAATGGAGTTATACCAACTGATTATTTCAATTCGGAAAGATTCGAATACACTCTGTCTCAACGTCTTCCCGCTCCATTATTGAGAAGAAGGAATGTACAACAAGAACGACCCGAGTTATTATTTGAATTATTTAATCCATCATATCAATACAAAGATCCCGCAGCAACGTTGGCTGGGATTCGACCCAATGCTGAATTAAAAACAGAGATGCCACAACTTCATGAGGTGCGACTTAAATCGATTTCATATGGTGGTGAAGAAGCCCCAGAACCTTTAAAATATGTGTTGGCGGTGTATGACATGGGGTCAAGAGAAAAAATAACAGAGGATTATATCGTCGAGCAAACGGAAGTAATGACCATCATGCGTTTTATGAAAGGACAAATCAAAGGAAGCAACATTATATTGGTTGTAAGAATTTTAAGAAGATCGGGGGATGATATCCTCCAAGCAAGAGAAGCATATTCAAAAGGATTTGAAGATAAAAAAGGTCGAAAGAAGATGAATGAAAGAAAGTTTGGCAATTATTGGCAAAACTTGGCGTATGGGTTTGTTGTTTTGAAGGGGGAATTTGAAAAGAAGAGTGGGAGTTTACCAATTAAATTTTTCAAAATTGAAAGCGAAAGTGAAACAATTTGGGATGTTTTCCAAGGTCAATTTAGTGGGAGAAAACAAATTGACAGCATTCAGGCACAATTTGAATTTAATGAATTTAATTCTGATATTCGATTAATAAATGGGAAATACCGATTAGGAAACAAAACCGAGGGGGATTACGCATTGGTTTTGGATAATTTATTAATGATAAAACAAACCGAAGACTTATTGTATGACTATTGCAATCGATTGTTTATTTATCCGAATGAAATAACTTTTGGCTAAGGAAAAAAAGAGAAATCCAATGGTTGTTTCAATTCAGTTAATGAGTAACGGCAAAGCTGTCAAATGTTTTTATAAAGACGACAGAATCGAATTGGAAGAAAATGTCACAAGTTGTTTGAGTGGTAATAAAAAAATAATGTTCAACGACGAATTCAAAATTGAATTGCCATTTCCTTTGGATGAAAGCTATCAGTTAGTGTTTACTGTTCAGGAGGTACATGAAGGTGCGGTGACGAAAAAGGATTTATTTGCTGTTCTTCCTTTATATCAAAATCGCCATATTGCCATTCAGTCTGGAGTTGTGCATTTACAATTGGCGAATTCCATTGAACAAGCAATGAAATATGATGAACAAAACAAAATAAATTTGGCAGTAACACTAAATCTATTTTCATCTGTGTATCCGAGCACCCCCATCTCCCATGAAGCCATTAACAAATTAGTTGATGGTAAGATTGATGGAACAATCAATCAAATACCATTAATAGACACAATTCATTTCTTGCCCCACATATTACTAACATTCTTGGAAAGTAAAATGGTTCAAAACAAAGACGTTTTATTTGTCCTGATGAAAACGGTTTGTGGCCATTGCAGTTCTTCCGAAAAGAGGAACCAGACTGTTGTAAATTTTATAAATCATTTTTGTTCATTCGCCACACAAGAAACCGCATTGAATTTGACAAAAACAAGTATTATCATTTATAAATTCGATGAAAACACACCGCAAACAGAAATATTCAAGCATTGCTGGTTGGTGTTGGAATTATTGAGGAAATCAGTTCAACAGTTGGGGGCCGATGATAATTTTTGGACAAACGCGGTTAATTTTATTAAAACATTTGGCGACACTGTTCGTGCGCATGTGATCAAAAAAGAAATATTGGGAATGGAAGAGGGAAACGCACACATGTCCTACTTTATTAGGTCATTAGTCGAAATGGGATATAGGGCTGAAGGAATGAAACTTATGGAAGAATATTTGAACCACCTCACTTGGCCTTATGACCAGTTGAAGCGAGGAAAGAAGTTGGAACATAATTCACCGGAAATGGTCGCATTGGACATGATCAAAACACAGTTTTTGGCGGTTTTCGAAGGGAGTTTGTTTTTGTATGAGGCATCCAATCCAGGAAATGTTGATGTGAGTGATATTGTTATGTTGGATGATTTGCTTTGGACAAGACACTTCCCCATTGCCTGTTTGATGAGACAACACATGTTGTTATTGGGAAGAAGTGAGGAAATAAATCGAATTTCACTTTACTTAATGGTGGGGTTGGTCGCAAGGTTGGATTTGGATTATAATCTCCAAGGGGAACAAAAAGAATACGCGGCAGCAATGTTTTTACCGTTTGTAATGCAATTTTTAGAAAATTTCGAAAGTTTCAACAAGTGGAAATTCATTCCATATGCCAAACAACAAGAAATAACGAAGGCCCAAATCCAACAACAAAGAAGAAGTCTTTCAGTCAAATTCGGCGAAATTGCCAATCTTGCCGCAAGTCAAATGACGACTTCGCAACAGAGTATTCCTCCAAACGCAATATTAAATGGAACTCCTGTTCAAAATGTCAGTGATATGGAAATGTTGGGGCTGTTGTATGTTTGGGTTTTGAAGAATCTCAATAAAGAAATGTTAAGGGAATGGATTGAAAATGAAGTCCCAAGCAGATTACAGATCCTCGTCAAAATATTGACAAGATTTTGTTTGTTGTTCAGTTACTTTCCATTGAAAGAAACAATCGAGGTGTACGAAGAAATCGAACGAAACATCAAATTAATCGTCAACGGACTGAAAGAACACATGTATTACATGGCGCCAATGCCTAAAATACCGGGAATGGATTTTGGCGGATTGATGAACATTATTCCTGAGAAGAAGTTTGAAATACCAGCATCAAGATCTTTAAGGCCGATGCGAACCGATGATGAAGGGCACAGCAAACTGCATAAGGTGTTGAGCACTGAGGTGGTCAAGGTATGCTTGGATATGTTTGGAATTATCTTCGACAGTTTACTGAAACAAGAATCGTTTGAACAATTGGAGTATCTGAAGGGAATCATCGCAACAAAGTTATTTGAAGAAAAAGTGGTGAATGACGATGTGTTTGTGTTTGTGAAGAATTTGTTGGTAAACTACAGAAACCACATATTCTCTGGAAGTGAGGAATTTTCGGTGCAACTGCTTACTTCTCTAATTAAACTCTTCCAATCAAATTCGGCACAGCTAAGGGGGAGGGGCGTCGAATTGTTGTATTTGTATGTCAAAAACAATTTTATTGAAACAAACAACATTTCTAGGAGTGTATCCCTCATGGCAACGGCGGTAGTCGAAGCAGGTGACATCGTTGAAGATAGATTCAATGCCTCCGTCGAGGCATTGGATACAAATCACATGGCGGATGTCGACAACACAACTGTTTCTGTTAACCAAATCAAAAAAGACCTGTTAAAAGCAGACATTGCTTCGCTGAGGGCAAGGAAGACAATAATCAGAACGGAATCGTTGGGTGATATCGAGGCCTTTGTCATTTTATTGAAACAAATGATTGATTTGAGAATGCAACATTTGAATGTTCTTAAAGAATTGCCGTCAACGCCGGTCAATGGATATTCTGGGATGGTTGAGGGCATTTTGGAGAATCCTTTCTTTATCACGCAACAAATGGTGGAAACTGTTGAGGGCATTATGAATAAATATGAAGATCTGTCCGTTGCACAACAAGTGAATAAAACAGTCGAAGTGATGAAAAACAAATGGGTTGCAATGAGGGAACTTGAGGCGGAGATGATGAAAACAGCACAATCAAACAAAGTTTCGGAAAATGAAGTCAATGAGCTTTGTGTTGCACTGAGGGAGCAATGCTCCAAAGGGATTATTTGGGCAATGATAGCAATCAAAGATGTGATTTCAAATGAGAGCAATATAGACAAAATATACATGATGAGCGACCATAAAAGTAGAGTGTGCGCGAAAGAGGGAGAACGATTGATCCAAGAATATAAGGAATCACTTAAAATTATCGAAAATAACCCATTATTCCCTGTTGGTGTTGTTGAATTCTCGGAAATTCTCAATGGCGCAATAAACGTCCAAGAGAGATACACCGAAATAATAAAGAAAACAATTGAGAGAAGGAAGGCGTATTCTAAAAATGAGGAAGAAGTGAACAGCGAAAATAGAAGTAACATCCAAACATTACGGGAGGCTTTGGGTGAATTGTTGTTTGGATTGAACGAGAATACGGGCGGGTTATGTTCTCAGCAATTGAAAGAATTAAATGTACCAAATGTGATGGAAATGGACAAGTCAAACAAAGGAACATTTTGTGTTCCATTTGAATTTTTCGAAGAAGTTGTACCAAATATTGTAAATGTATTGACAAAAATAGAGAAAATAGTTGAAAAAACAAGTAATAATCAACAACGGCTGGAAAAAGCCGAAGAATGGTTCAAAATGGAAAGGAAATATATAACCAACTGTCTCATGATGAAAGAAAGAATAAAGACAATCAAGTTTGTTGCGCAAATCCCGATTCATGAGAATGGGGCAGTGACACACTTCATGTGTCAAATGGCGCAAAACATAAAAAAAGATGGATTGAAGATAGGTAAAGAATTCGAGAATTTAGTGAATACGAGAAAACAAATGAATAACATTTTGGTCGAAGAACGGCTGTCGCAAAGAAAGACGATGGGGAGAAGAAAAACAGCAAGGAAATCACTTATGGTTCAAGACAAACAGATCAAGAGACTTTCGGGAGCCACCGAAGAAGAAGAGAAAACAAAAGTGTTTGGATGTGTCGAAGGGGAAAACGAAGTCATTGGGAAAATGGTTGATGAAATGGAAAAAGAGATCAAAAGAGTCGAAAAGAAAGTCGTGATTATTACTGATAAATGGATTTTAGTTGAAGAAAATGAAAAAGGAAAAACCGAAATGAGGAAACGGGCAATTGAGCTGTGGGATAAATTCAAGGAAGAGAAGAAGGGTGATTGGGGCAGTTTAAAAATACTTTTGAATGAGGAAATCGACGAAGTGATTGACTACGATGTTGACGTTGAACTGATTGAAGACGAAGAAGCAAAAGCGCCAAATAAACTTTCGCAACTAACAAGAGGAAAAACTGAAATAAAAATTAACGTTGTGACACCAAAATATGATGGCAGTAGTGCTTCAAGAAAATCAATGAAAAGAAATTCGGGATCAAGTGCAGGATCCGCCAATGTCGAAGAATTGGTTATTGGGAGAGACACTTATGGCAGAGCATCAAAATCAACAAGAAAACAATATCGTAAATCAAAAAGTACTGTTGCGATCAGCGGTCCGGTCACTGAACTGGCTGTGGTCCAAGATTTTATTAGTGAAAATGGGCAATTTGTCGAAGACGCATTCATTGATGTTAATTTATATCGACTGTCACAATACAAATCATTAATGAGGAAACTCCAAAAAGATATAACTCAAATTCTTGTGAAATTGAATGATTTGAAAAAGATTAAGGAAACATCAAGAGACCCTGACGCCTACTGCGATAGATCATTTACTTTTGCGCATGGCTATTTGGATACTCCCCGTTTGCATTTGAAATGGTTTGAAAAAATTGCGGAAGAACAAAGCGTTAGGCAACATTATGTTGAGGCTGGGTTGTGTGAGGTCCATATGATTTGTTTTATTGCTTCTTTTTTGGCAGATGGGGAGGCATTCGACTGTTTACATAAAATTGCACCCGAAATCGGAGGTATTGCCTCGAACAGAAGGGGCGAAGAAGTAGAAGGATGTACCGAACGTGTTTTATTCAATCACGTCAACCTAGCTTTTAAATACTTCAGCGTTAAAAAAATATGTGATTTGGCGGAAGCATTGTTGTTGGCAGTCATTGGCTATTTAAACAAAAGGAAGGATTATCGAAGATTAGATGAATACCACAAGAAATTAACTTCAATCTACTCTATGAAACACAAGCATGAGGAAGGCAAGAAGCATTTCTATCTGGTTGGGTTTTATGGCGGTGTGTTTGAAAAGTTGAATGAAAAAGAATTTATTTACCAAACCCACGAAAGTCAAGAGGTATTTTCCCAAGAAATCAAAGCCATTGTTCCGATCGGCAGAAAGAGTGACGTCAAAGAATTGAAAGAAGGTCAAAACACAGTTGGTTTGCCATTGGATGAGATTTATATAAGAATCATTGAAGTCCAACCATTAATTGAAGAAGAAAATGATAATGAACAAACAACAAAATCATTTGTTTATGAATATTTAAGGAAAGAAGGCAAAGGCGGGATTGACGAAACATCAAAGAGAAGAATTGTTTATTCCACCAAACAACCATTGCCGTCTGTTTTAAGAAGACAGCAGGTCGAATGTAAACTTAAAGACAGTTATTTATCCCCAATCGAAACTTGTATGGATGATATCGATATTTTGACAGAAAGACTACAAAAAGCTTCATTAACGCCAATCACAGAAGAATTGACAAATTCACTCAAAAAATTATTGCTTAGTGAAGATGGCCCCGCAAGGATGGTCGAAGTTTTCTTGATAAGAAAGGTGGATAAATTCCTTGCCGAACAAGTGATGGAATTATGGGAATTAATTACAAACATGATGGCTTGCATTTCAGAGGCTTTACCTTTACATCTGAGACATTTTCCAAACAATCCATTGTATGGACAATTCCTGACAGCTTATAATAATTTAGATAAAACTATTATCTCAATATCCCCAAAAATTGAATCTATCATTCAAACAGTTGAAGATAATTTTGAAGACGATTTAATGTAATTTTCATTCTTTTTATCATCTTTGTTTTTGTTTGTCGCGGCTTTTCAAATTTCCTATTTACTTCTATTTATCAGGACCACCAATGCAATTTGTTTCTGTTCTTTATTTCATGGCGTCGAACACAAATCATCTTGAAAAACTCATTTACCAAAAAAATATGAAGTGATTGAAGAAAATAACGAAGATGGGATTTCTTCATGCGGAGTTGCAACACCTACCGCCTTTTTAATTTTGAACCTTTGGGTTGACTCGTCGTTGCTGTCTTTTACATAAAGTCCTTACCCTCCAAGTGTTTTCTATTTCGAAACAAAACAGCAAAAAAAGTGACTAAATTCCAAATTGACTGAGAAATTCCTGGGAGCTTTTTTAAAAACTTTTTTGTTTCTTTGTTTTTCTTTCGTCTTCTTTGGTTGAGTCAGAACGTCATCGTTTTTCCCTCACTCGATGAAATGAAAATTCCATTCAATTCTACGAGCTCCACAGCATTCTTTTGAAGGTTCTACCAGGTAGGATCTTCCAACAGAAGTTTGCAGAAAGAACGAAAGAAATGGAAATCTGAGTTTTAAATAAAAAATTTCACAAAAAATGCAAATATAATGAAACTAAAAATTTAAAAAAACATCAAGCATAATGAAGCCATCCACACAACTTGGAGTTCCAGTTCCTTCTCACGTTTCTTATGTTGTAAGGCAAACTGTTAATCTCACACCAGAGGAAAGAGAGAAAATTCAAAGAGAAACTGAATACAACGGTTTTTTTTTCCCATCTCAAATGCTTCTTGTCGATTATCTCTCGGACTCAGGATCTTCTGCGATGACAGACATCCAATGGAGCGCCCTTTTTAGAGGAGATGAGGCATATGGAAGAAACCATGGTTATTATGCTTTCCAAGAATCTGTTAGAGACGCATTTGAAAGAGGAGACAAAGCGCGTTGGGTTGTCAGGGATATTATTAGCGGAAAACCCAATTTCACAAACAACCCAGAAGATCCTTTTTGGACCGAATCAGAAGAATCTGGAAGTTTTGTCAACAAAGGAAAACTTCAAATGGAAAGACCAAACTTCTTTATTTTACCGCAAGGAAGATGTTCTGAATGCCTGTTGTATGAAGTTATGTCAAATTGTCTCGGAAAAGGAGAATGGCATTTAATCTCGAATGGATGGTTCGACACAACCGAAGCCAACGCCAGAAACAATGGGTTCCATACTGTTAACTTATTCGCAAAGAATTACCACGACTCAGTTGATCCAGAATCACTTTGGACTAAAAATGAATTCAAAGGCAATTTGGATATTGAAAGGGCTGAGGCTTTCATCAATGAAAAAGGATCCGAACACATTCCCATGATCGTTATGACCATTACCAATAACACTGGCGCAGGACAACCAGTTTCAATGAAGAATATCCGAGAAACTTCCGTATTGGCGAAGAAGTATGATATACCGTTGTTCTTTGATGCCGCAAGATTTGCTGAAAATGCCTATTTCATTCATGAGTTCGAGGAAGGATATGACAAAGTTTCAATTCCAGAGATAGTAAAGGAAATGTTCAGTTATGCCGATGGATTTTGTATTTCGCTCAAGAAAGATGGTGTTTGTAACATGGGTGGGGCATTGGCTTTTAGAGACAAAGGAGTGTTTTGGAGAAAGTTCAGCACCAAAGGAGATGTTGGAGTTGTGTTGAAACAACTTCAAATATTAAGATATGGAAATGATTCATATGGAGGACTCAGCGGGAGAGATATTATGGCTTGTGCGTTGGGATTATCCATAGTTCTTACTGAAACTTATTTGAAAGGAAGAATTGAACAAGTCAGATACTTTGGATATGAGCTTGCCAAAAGAAACATTCCAGTATTTTTGCCACCTGGGGGACACGCCATTTACATTGAAACTGATAAATTTTTTAACAACCGACACAATTATTGTCCAGGAGATTTCCTCGGTGTTGGTTTGGTTATTGAAATGATCAGAATGTATGGAATCAGGGCATGTGAATTGGGACCATTTGGGTTTGAGTGGGATAATAAAGATGAAGAAGATAGAAAAGGTATTAACGATCAAGTGAGATTTGCTGTTCCAAGAAATGTTTATTCCAAAGAACACATTGATTATACTGTCAGAGCCTTGGAACAAATGTATTTGAATAGAGATAAGATTCCAAAAGTTCGTATTTCCCGAGGTAAAAATTTGAAGTTAAGGCACTTCCAATCTGGTCTTGAGCCACAATACGAGGAATAAAATTAAATTTTTAAACACACTTTTCTTACAACATTTTTTTATATTTTTGAAAAAAAGGGGATTAGGAGAAAGGGGTCGATGAGAAAAGTTGTGATTCTTCCAAAATGGAACAGAAACTTAATAATGGTAGAAGCGTTTATTTGTTCTTTATGAAGGCAGCTATTTTCGATTTTGATGGGACTTTGGTTAATTCTGAGATTATTTGGACGGAAATGTTGTGCTTGGTGGAGAAAAACCTTGGTCTTAAGCAAAAAACTGAAGAAGAACGAGCAAAACAATCAACCCTTTCTGTTGAACAAGCCATACAAAGCTATGTCGATGAATGTGTTTCCCTCAATAACTCCAGAGCCAAAGATGTGAAGAATGTATTTATTGAACACGTCCATTTGGGCGAGAAGAAAATGATGCAACAACCACCTGTTGAAGGAGTTGTTGATTTTATAAATTACCTACACGAAAATAATATCCCAGTGGTGATTGCATCATCCGGAGAAAGAAGTTACATTGAATCATACTTAACGAAATGGAATATTTCGGTTGACGGAATTATTACTTCGGCAGACGTTAAAAACCCGAAACCAAACCCAGAAATATTCTGTGAGGCTTTGAAGCGTATTGGAAATAATACTGAACCCCAAGATGCTTGGGTTTTTGAGGACACACCAGTTTGTGCTTTGAATGCGTCTATGATTGGATTTAAAACATGTATTATTGAATGTAATGGGAAATGTCTTTTTCCAGACTCAACCGAATTTGCCGACAAAGTTTTGATTCACTATAAAGAAGCACATAAAGAAATTAGAATTTAATTTATTGTTCAAAAAATGAAGTAAGTTTAAAACAATCAATGAAAAATTGAACGGATGTCTAAATTTTGAGATGATGAAGTGGTGTCCACGACTTCTTCCATTTTTATTTCTTCTGGGTGTCTACTTTTTTCGTATTGGACCAAAGAACTGATTCTAAGCGACCTTGAAATTTGTTCTGGAACAGTAAAATTTGTTTGTGCGCGATAAAATCTCTCGAAGTCATAGTCTTTAAACAAAGGGCAATTATGAAACTTTACTTCTTGTGGAGGATCAAATCTATTTTCAGAAGGGGGTAGATAAAAAGGGAGAGGCATTATTTCAAAAGGATTAACACATCCATTTCTTGGACTACTTTCTTCTGCCATTCTCGTTGGCATAAAAGAAGACATTTTCCACCGTTCTTCTTTTTGTTCTTCAGTGGAACTTTTTGTAAGGCCCTTAGTGTTTGACTTTTGAGGAGGAGAAAGTATTTCATTAGCTTTGCTATCTTTGGCGATTGTTTCATAGTCTATTTTGATATATGTTATTTTTCTTTCTCTTTTTCCTTGAAATAAACCGTCCGAATTCATTCCAGTCATCACCATTTCATCTTTTCTATTAGCCTCAAACATCCCAATTAGGCTTTTCGAGTTTTGTTTGAATAACTCCCAAATCGCATTTTTTGAATCAACTCTGCTATCGATAATGTTTTGTGTTAAAGTAATTCCTTTTGGAATTGTTTTTTCTTCACAGAGTTTTAACTGATGTAATTGATCGATCATTTCGAAGCAGTTGTCAGTTGGTAATTTATTAACAGTTATTGATTCAATTATGTTTTCCCATTCTTCCGTTTTATTGTCATCTTCTGTTATTTCTTTTAAAAGATATGTTGGACATGACAATGGCAATAACAATACTTTCTTTTCAAATGCTTTTTGGGTTAACTGATTTAAAGTTTTTACGTATTTATTGACTTTGCTATTTTCCCCTATTTTTGGGAATTTGATTGAAATTGGTATCTCTTCTTTTATTAACTTAAACGGTAAAACTGCGCAATATTCGAATTCAGCCCATTTAAAAAAAGTTCTTTTATTAAAGAGCGAACTTAAATATTGATTAATACAATTTTTGTATCCTTCATTTTGAATTTTTTCGGTATTCCTCTTCAAATAATTTATAATTCCTTCATTTATTGCTGGATCACACATTCTCCAACACCCTTTACAATTTTTAATTTTCCATTCTTAAAATCTCTTACTATATCGTTAGTTTTTTCTTAATTTCATTTTAGTTTGGTAACTTTTCTTTTTTGTTTCATTTTTTTTCTTCGTGTTGAGTTTTTTCTTTTTTTTGTTTTTTCCAATCCCATTTTTTTGTTATTGCCTTTTTTGTCTTTATTTTTATTGTCCATTTTTGTTTCTGTTTTAAAAACTGCATTTTTGCGTTCTTTTCGCCATTCCACCTCCTTAAGCGAAACAAAAACGGCACTTCTTTTTTTTACGCTTTTTCTTTTAATTTCCATAAGATTTGTGGGAAGAATTGGTTCTTCACGAAAAAATTATTGAAACCTTTTTGAAATGAATCTTTAATTATTTAATGAGTGTTCACTCTTCATCAAACTCCCCAACTGAAAGGCATTCTTTTGAACAATTAGAACCAATCCCACGACTTTCTATGGATATTAGCAGAACTTCAAATTTCGAGGTTTCTTCAGTTTCTTCCTATATGTCTTCCCATTCGAACGCCTCAATAGTTTCTCTACTGAATGGATATCCAAAATGGTGTTCATCAGTAACTTCAAACGACGTAATGACTGCGTCATTAAAACAGATTGAAAGGGCGTGTAGGCGATGGTGTTTTTTGCGAATCAACATTGTCTCGGGAGCGCCTGAGAGTTATTTTCAGAAATATATATTGTATTTATCATTACCACTTGTTCCTCGTCCCCCAAATTATGTGTTTTCAAGTTTTCTTCCTGACCCAAGAAAACCTGACATTATTCGTATTGGAAATATCTCTTTACAAAGAACTGCCCCCCATAAAAATCCATTTACCACTGCCGATGTTCGTCCTCCATTTGCTCCTTCATGGAAATTTTATGTCAAAAAAGGGATTGGTCTGAATTATCAAAGAGCCTTTTTAATTAAATACACTGGAGTCGAACAATTTTTAAAAGAACATCCTGACTATTTTCTGCAAAACATTTTAAATTCTTTTGGTGGTTGTTGTTCTCCAAATACTATCCTAGCTTTCCCTTTTACTGTTTGTTTTATTATTTTTGTTATTTTCATTGCTTATTCGTAGTTTGGAGGCGTTTTTCATATTAAAGAACATCCATTATTGGAAGAGAGAGCCCTTTCTTCTATTGGGTTTGTATTAAGTATTTTATCAATTCACAACCCAAATGTTACTTTCTGTCCAATTCTCCCTAACTTGGGTTTGTTATGTTTTCGCATTTTCTTTATTATTAATTGTTAGTTGGAATAATCGCTTCTTGCTGTACTTTAGATGAAACTTTATGTATAACTCAAGCTTTATTGACTCAATCAACACAGACAAATACCTTATTACCACTTCATCCTGTGGATTATGCGTTAGTTCAAGAAGATTTAATAAACACATTAAAGTCTTATTTCCCAAACAAACTAGGTATATTAAATTCATTACCAACAAACGCATTTTTACATTATTACACACACTTCTTAGTAACCCACGTCCCTTACGGAGCTTTATTTTGCATCCTAGACCAATTCTTAGTTTCTGGTATTCGTACTGTAACGAGATACGTCCTTGCCGCTGCCAAAATTGCTGAGGACATCTTAAATTGTGCCCAAACCACCGAGGAATTCGTTTCTGTTCTTGATTATGTTTTGTTAGCATATCCTGACCCATCAGTATTAATGCAAACTGCTCTTAAAATTGATCCAACAAGAATCCCATTAAACCGTCCCTCTCAAGAACTTCAATCATTCACCCCTTTAAAATTGAACATCGAAACATCGGTTGTTGAATATTCAATTCTAGAATTATTATGGCAACATATCCCAAGACATAGAAGAGTATTAAATCCTAAATTAATATTTAATTCTTCCATTGATGGCACTTCGTTGTATCACATGTATCACATGGTAAAAAAATATCAACCACTGTTGTTTGTGTTAAAAACAGAACAAGCCACTGTTGGAATGTTTTTGTCTCACACCCTTCTTCTTGGGTCAAAACCTTATTTTGGAAATGGTGAAGACTTTTTATTCAAAATTGATTTGAACAGAACCTTACATGCCTATCATTGGACTGAAAAGAATAACTTGTTTTGCTCAACAAAAGGCGAAGATTTCTTTTTTGGCGGAGGTGGGGATGGTCCTGCTCTTTTGGTCAAAAAGGATTTTTCAGTGTCTTCTTATGCTTCTGATACTTATGGTAATCCACCTTTGTTTGATACAGTAAATGTTCCAATTACGTCGCTTGAAATATTTACTTTGGAATAATTTGGGTCATTCATTTGCATTTGAAAGTTTTTTATTCAATTACTAATTTTGCATCAAAATTCATTTGAAAAGAAGGTTCGTTTCAAAAAAAATCTTTAAAATAAGAACAAACTAAAAAATAATTTGAGATTGCAATGAACGTGTCGAAGAAAGACAAAAAAGATGAAAAGAAAGAAGAGAAGAAAGACAAAAAGAAAGACAAAAAGAAAGACAAAAAGAAAATTAAAACTATCGTCCCAATCGAAGAAAGAGACACTACTCCTGGTATCAAATTATTAAAAACTCCCTTGGCCGAAAAAGATGTTTTGTTTAATATCAAAATCGTTTTTGTTGGAGACCCATGTACTTTAAGTGCCAGAAAGAAAATGATGTGGGGTTATTACCATAACCATGAAGGTGAAGTACCAAATGAAGTCGGTACTAATATGAAGGATGTCAGAATTGATGGGTTTGAAGGAAGAATTACCATGACGTTGTACGATAACAATGTTAACAGAGCGACTTCGTATTTCCCATTTAGTGGGGTTCATGGAGTATTTTTGGTGTATAACCATGAAGATGAAATGTCATTTAGACATGTTTACAATTGGCTTTCAGAAGCAAGAAGATTTTGTAACAAAGAAAATGTATTTGCGTATGTTATTGGAATTTTCCCTGACGAAAGCAGTATGAATTTTGTTTCAAAAGAACAAAAAGCAATTATTCATTTAATGAAATTACAAACATTTAATTTTTGTGCTGGAAGAGAAAAACTCTTCGATGATTTCGTTGATGAAATGGTTTGTAACATTCGAAGAATTAATTTCAAAGACGATTTATTACTTGTTCAGTGGCAAAAGAAATTATTTGAATCAGGTCAATACAAAAAACCAAAAAAAGGTTTTGTTCCAATCCAAAGTCAAATTGAAAGCAGCCAAAGAAAACAATTGGAAAAAGATCCTTATAGAAGATTAATAAGTCAGGAGGTAGATCGTGGGTTTACTTACACAATTCGATTAGTTTTTTGTGGTGACGAAATTACACAAGAACCAGCAAGAAGAATTGCCATTGGGTTATTAAATGGATTTGACCATCCCATTAAAACCATTCCTAATTTGGATAACCTTGCAACAACGTATAGGGAAATTGATAATAAATTTTTAAAAATTAGGGCGGTTGGATATGACCTGAGTTATAAAAGAAGTCTTCAATACTCCCCATTTGTTAATGCATTAGGATCTGTCATATTCTTCGACTACACGAATGCAGAATCATTTAATCATTTAATTGTTTGGGTCAAAGAAAGTTATAAAGGTAATCTGGATGAAATGCAATTGTTTATCTGTGGTTTAAATGCG
>NWBR01000208.1:16316-30369 GCA_002914575.1 Entamoeba moshkovskii
CAATTCTGATTTAAATGTAAAAATGAGACATAGTAAACTTTTTATTAGCCCTATTAAATCAATTTATAATATGTTGTTAGAAAACCAGATGGCTTAATTGTTTATTTTATAATATTGAAACAATCATTCCATCAGTAGCAGCAATGGTTGGGACATTTGTCTCATTTTGAATTTGCAAAGCCATTTTTCGAGTGGCAGTTATTGAATATCTCGTACTAAAGTGATGTATTATACATTTTTTTGGTTTTACTTTGTTGAGAATTTCAATGACCAATTGAGGATTTGAATGACCCCACAAAACCGCTTTTTCATTCTGATCAGAAGCAAATGTGCATTCATGAAGCAAAACATTCAGATGAATCCCTTTTTCAATAATAAAATCCGCCAACGCGTTTGTGTTGTTTGTATCCCCTGTGACCGCAACTGTAACTTTTTCATAGTTTTCATAACAAGTTTCACAAATAATCCCATGACCCTTTATTTTGTCGTGGTGTGGGATAGGAACGCTTGTGAATGTGGTATTTCCAATAACCAACTGGGTGATTTTGTCATCTTCCAAATCAACGTATGAAATTGTTTCAGGAACTGTTTCATTGGAGTACTCAAACACTGTGTCAATCAATTTTTTAATTCCTTTTGGGGCGGCGATTGTCAACTAACCTGATTAATTCTAATTCCTTCGCACAACTGAAATAATTTGAATTATTATTGAAAACAATAGAAGGTTTCAAATACAATTCAACAAACATTTAAAGGAGTGCAAAAGATAACAGAATGAACAAAACCAGCGATTCCACTGGCGTGATCTGAATGGGAATGAGTAATTATCACTCCCCTGATTTTATCCAAAGGAACTTTCATTTGAGTTAAGGTATTTGTGATTCCCTAGCGGTAAGTTTGGATCAAAACTGAAATGAAGGGTTTTTTTTGAAACAAAAAACAAACATCTCCACAGTCTATCAAGAATAAATCTTGTCCCTGATTCGTATACAACACTGTCGATGTTGTCATTCTTCCACATACCGGTCGTGCGGCAGATGTTCCAGCAACAAGAATATGAGACATTAAACATAAGTAGTTTCAATCTTCAAGTCAAACCATTCGCAACGAAGATTTTGTTATTTCAAAAGGAACAAAAAAATGTAAAAATCAACAAAAAATAAAAAATGAAACTCGAAAAAAAATGGAAGATCTTTATATTATGAAATTGTTAATAGCGTGCCTCTTCATTTTTATTTGTCAAAGCAAATGTCTTACCGATGACATGTATAGAAATATGTTGGATGAACGATTTTTACTCGAAAATAAACTGATTAAATTGGATGCGGGATTAAGAGAAATTGAAGACATTGAAAGAATCGTCGAAGATCGCGTTGCCTTTTTAAAGCAACAAATCAGATACGCAATTTCCAAAAGAGTGGTAAAACGTTTGAAAAGACAAATACGCCGCGCATACGCTGATTTGGTTTCTGCTAGATTACAAAAGGAACGTGTTATGAATCGTTTGAGAACTATAGTTTTATCTATTCCTAAACGTGCCAGGAACGGAATAATTCGTAGTACCCATTTAGAAGCAAGAGTTAATACTTTTTTGAATCCATTAGCAAAAGTTGACAAAGTGGTTGACGAAATCGTCAACAAGGAAATCAAGTAAATCTCTTTTTTTGTTATTTGATTTTTTGTTATTCATCCACATTGTTTTGACGAAATTTTTTAAAGATTTCCAAAAATTTCATAATTTCATGTTACCACGCTATTTATATAAATACAATACATACAAATGATCGAAATACGTGTCAACCAAAAAGAAAGGAAACAAGAAGAGAAAAGTGAAAAGAAAAGCGAACAGAGTGATTTCGAAGGATAGAAGGGGTTGTGAGTGCATATTCGACACCAAAATTAAACTAACGAAGGATCGCTCCGAAATAACAAAAATAAAATAAATTTCTTTCCACCCCAAACTTTCTTTTTGGGTTGTTTCTCTTTTTATCTTTGGAGTTGCCTTGGCCTTAAGTCAATCTTTAAAATTATAAATTATGTTTACCAAAACCGCACCTTCACTTGGATTATTAATTCCAAGTCCTGATACTGATGTTCTTAATTCATTCGATAAAACAATTCAATCTGCAATTGTTTCTTTGGCTTGCAAACAATTATTCGAGAGTAATGTCGATATCAAAATTCATTTTACTTCGCCAAGTCATTGCTCATGGATAATGGAAGTAATGGGGGCTGGATTTAAAATGGATTTGACGTATTCTAATTTGATGCAACAGTGCATCGATTTATATGAGTTTGTTGGTGACATGAAATAAAAACAAGAGAAATAATGAATAGGATGTGGTTTGTTAAAAAGGAAAATGTTCCCAAAGTGGTTTCTGATAATTTCAATTATTATCTCGAAAAAGCCCTTTTGCAACTCACTTTTGTTTTTTCTCACAAACCTTCCACCACCGAACAAAAATCGTATGAAACGGTTTGTAAAAGAGTTATTACCATTTATCAAAAATTATTCGACTTTATTAGGTCTTCCCCGAGCGAAGATACTTTTGTTAGAATGATGATCGCGGTTATGGAAGATGTTTTTATTGCTCAAAATTATGCTGTAATGACTGATACCATTAGATTCTTTAATCAAGTTTGGGTTTCACACCAACAAAATAATAATGAATTATGGAAAATTCTTACTAATTGCTACATGAAGTGGGTTGTCAATCAATCAGTTGTAACTTCTTGGAAAGATGTAATGGTTTGTCTTCAAACGAATTTAATAAAAGTATTTAATGGCGAACAAATTGAGTCATTCGAAATAGTTCTCAATTTCAGTTCATTTGAAACCAAGTCAACAATGAGTCCAACTTATTTGTTAATATTTTATATGAAATTTATGCATTTAATTGGAAATATTTGTAATCTCCAAAAATCAGATGTCCATTCCAATATATTACAAGGAATTGGAAATTTAATTGATTTATTGCTTCCCACTCCTTTAAGTGGAAATGATATTTATCGAATATTCTCTGATATTTTATATCAAACAATTGTTTATAAGGACCACCGTTTATTTGGTACTTCAGTCAATGCGTCTTTAAGTTCATTAATTAAAATATTTTTATCAAAATATGAAATTACTCATTTTGATAAGTTATTTTACAATAAATTATTATTTGCTTTATCTAAATGCTTAGAATCTCCAAATATTATTGTTAATATAAATGCAATTCAAGAGACTTATAATTTATTCCAAGTAGTTCCAACGTTAACAAATATTATTCATAATAACATCATCTTTTCTATTCTTAAAATTACTAAGGAACCAAAAGCTAATACACAAGCTATTCGTCCAATTGCAATTAAATTGTTACAAAAAATTCAATTAACCCTTACTCAAGAAAGGGATCAAATTAATTCCCCATTAAATAAATATAAAATGGATCATCCTTTAATTATTTCTACTTTGAACATTTGTTTTGCTTTCCTCCAAATTGATCCAAATGATTCTAATGAAGTATTCACTGCTTTGGGAAGAGTTTTAATTTCTTTAATGGATTCCCCAAGAAGTTATAACTTCAATTGCAACACTGTTTTAGATAGTTTTATTCCATTACTTAGTGCAAATTACCATCTCTGGTTTTCTTCCATTTCAACAGAAGACGCGAGCCCACTTCTTGATTTCTTTAAAGTAATTCTTTTATATAGAACTAATTTTAATAAGCAATCAATTAAGGAAATTTTTATTTTAATGCAACAATACATTAGTTATAGAGTTGATAATTTAGTTTCTTTAAGTGCTCTTTTAAATGTATATTCTTGTTTCTTTGGATTCTGTTATTCTTTCTTAAGTGGGGAAGAATTACTATTTACTATGAATTTATTGGACAAAATAAACAAAATCATTCAAAATGAAAATATTGCGTCATTATTTAAGTTTGATATTAAATTATATAATACACTCATCGATACCTATTTCTGTTCATTGTCTCAAAATAAGGATATTAATGAAGTTATTTTAAAAAAGGAATTGGTTGAGAAATCTATTGATTGGGAAAATGCAATTCATTGTTATTATGTTTTTGAACAAGCTGTATTAACACTCATCCAGTTGCCATGGATTGAAAACACTATTATTTGTATTTCAAGAACGAGATATGGAAAACAAGTTTTCGTTTTTAATTTCCAAAAGGATGAAATTAAATGGAATAGATATGACTACTCTTGTGATAATGTTATTGTTGAACCCAAGTTAATTACTCCGATGGCCAATAGGTGGACTAAATCTTATTCATTGTACAATATTGATGGAATTGTTGAATCATTAAATAAACAAGAAATAAATGGAGTTCAAAAAATGAAAAATGGTATTTTACATGACCCCATCGTTGTAACTGAAAAGAATTGGAAACAACACGATTGTTATGTTTTCAATGAGTTCTTTATTCAAAGATTATTCTCTACTGTTTTAAATTTTAATAACTTGACAGAATCACCAGTTGAAGAATTAGTTGTTAATGATGAATTATTTAAAGAATTGAAAACGTTTGATGAAATCAATCCTTTAAGTCAGTTTGACGTCTTAGTTAAATCAGACCAAGTTACTCGGGAATATACTCAATTTATTGATGGGTTGGGTGTTCTAGAGCCAATACAAGATGAAACAGGAAAGAAAAATTCATTAAAACTCCAGGACAATGGGTATATTATAAATTACAATGTTGATATATTAAATAATATTCAACTGGAAACTACTTACAAAGCAGTAATTTTGTGGGGAAAACCAAATCAAGAACTTCAAAATGATACTGAATTACAAATTTATATAACACCAACAACATCTGAATTGTATAGTGTTGAGTTAAATCAGAAGGTAGGAATTGCTCTGGAATCACAATTAGTTCCATATCATATTCTTCCATCGTTCATTTCTTCCTTATTATTCAATTATTCAACAATTTCAGAGGCACCAAGAGGTTTATTTGAAGAACGTAAAAAAGGAATTTTATCTGTTGCAGCTTATTTGGACTCAAAGTATACTTGTGTTGCAACACATTCATTATTTTCAAAAGACTTTTTACATTCAACGAACCCAGTTGACTTTAAAAACAATGGGGTATTTGAACCTATTACCCCAAGCAAAAAACCAATTTCCAAATCCCCATGTGTGTTTGGTAAAAATAAAAGTCCTAAAATATTTAGTAGAAGAACTAACTCACCTGGCGTTGGCCATATTATTGGAAATCAGGAAGGTAATCAACCTAATCCAAAACAACCTGTTGAAAGTGATGGAATAAGTCCCTCAAATATTCCTCAAGTAACAAATTCACCAAATGCCAGAACTACTTTTGGAACATTTAGAAGAAAACTATTTAATGATAATTCAAATAGGCCAAGGTCTGTTAATTTCCAACATGATGATATTACTGAAACAACAAAAATACAAATCCAAGAATTAGTTGACTCCCCAAAAGATGTTAAAAGCACAGCCTCACCTCAAAGCCCAACAACCGCCCCTCACTTTGGTGTCACTTTAAATTTCGAAGAAATAAAAAGTTTGTCGCCTTCAAGGATTGTTGATGACGATGAATCTGACAAGATTAACTCCCCGCCACTTGCAAACACGGTCATTACGACCACATCTGGTAGAAGTTCAGGTCATTCATCAGTCTCAAGGGCTGCGTTATGGGGGCAAAAATCATTACCCCCAACTCAATCGGGCGATTCATCAGAACAAACACCATCCCCAGTTTCGACTGTTGGTCAATCCCCAATTAACACACCAGCAATACCAAGAAAATCTTTTGCAGAAAGAGGGGGTGGGGCCAATAGAAGGGCTTCATTTATTCCAAGGGCATCAGCTGCGATTGCACAAGCCGAATTACAAGCAGAACAAAAAACTCAAGATACTCCCACTCAAGAACCATCCCAAATTACAACTGCAAGTCCTTTGGTTCCAACAAACCAACAAAATGTTTCCCAACCACCAACAACACCCCAAAGAAGGGCTTTCTTTAACAAAAGAAATACCAATCCAAGGCAGTCATTAGATAATCAATAATTCTACTTTCTCTTATTTTTTTATTCGAAAGATTCATGAACTTCTACAAAAAATCAAAGACCCTTTTCTGATATTCTCGAAATTTACTTCTTAAAAATGGACATTAAGAAATGTTGAATTAAAGCCAAAAATTAAATGGAAGCTTTGATAATACAGTTTTACGTTTCTGTTCAAATTTCATTTTTGAGTATTCAATCCAACTATTGTTTGTAATATTTTATTTGTTTTTTCGGACTGTTTTTTAATGTTCTCAACTGTTTCCAGAAGTTGTGACGCTAAAACGTCAGTTGAATCAGTGGTATCATCAGAATATTCCTCTTCATCTTCCAGATCAAACACCCCATCATTAAATCTACATTCCTCCTCTTCCATGGGTGTTTCTGTTAATTTTGGCACTTGTTCAACAAACATATCTTTGTAATTTAATGAGCCACATTGTTGAGAAGAAGGCGAACTAGTGTTTAATGGGGCGTAAAAAGTGTTTGGCATAGAAAAAAAGCCGAAAGTATTTTGTTTGGGATTGGCCATCTGATAATTTGCCGTAGGAAAAGATGGAGGAACAAAAGAACCAGAATTAAATTGTGGGGTATTCATTACAGACAAATTAGAACTGGTATTTTCAAGGTTCAGATGAGATTCTTTTTCAATTCATCTCTTCCTTTTGTCGAACTTCTTTCAAATTCATCTCACCAAAAAAGAACTTCCAAGTTTCTTTCATCACAAAAAATTGATTTGTAAAACATAAAATTTTGAAAGAGAACATTCTTTTGTTACTACAGGAACAACATATAATGCCCACTTCCTTACAGCCATAACTGCGTCAGGGAACAAAGAACTGTTTTATTATCGACTTAATGAAAGAGTTTTTTGTTGCTTTAGTTTTGTCGCATTGTGCCAACGACCAAAAACTGTTTTACGTTTGCTTCTTAAAAAAACACTTTTTGGTTTGAAATGTCTCATTCCAAAGTTTACTTTTCCTGATCCGACAGAAAATGTTACTTATTATTTATTTACTCTGTTTCTGTTCTTTTCAATTGGTTCAAAATTGTTCAAAGGAAATAAAGAACATGGTTTTAGATTTGTTATGTTCATTATTATTTTCATGCAAATCATTAGAAACATCTTCTTCTATGCCGCATGTTTAAATGCCACCCCTATGATCCCAGCACTTGACTCATTCCTTCAAAGTGTTCCAATGTTAGTTAGTTTAGTTTCCATTCCAATTCAAGTCGCAGGATGGGTCTTATCCATTACGTCCTTCTACAGACTTGGATTTAAAGGAACCTATGAAGGTGATTGTTTTGGTTTCCTCTTTGAAGAGTTTGTTAATTTTGTATTAGTTATGCCAAACACGAAATTAATTATTCAAGTTTAATTACTGATTTCCCATTTGGATATGTTCCACACCCAATGTACTTCGGAGGAGCTCTCTTGTTCATTAGTTCTGGTTTATATTATTGTTCATCAACTGCCCTTATTCTTTCAATTTGGTCAATCCTTGTTTATTTCATCTTTTCATACCTTGTTGAACAACCACTTACCATCTTAATTTATTCCAACAAAGACAAAAAACAAACTTCTGGAAAGAAAGAAGAGTAAATTAAATTTTGAATTGAAAATGGTTTATTTTTTAATATAAATTCAATATTTTACTTCCCGAGCAATGGTATAACTTATTGAAAATGCCATCACCTGATTCTTTGCTGAAATATCGACATTCATAAACGCCTGGAGTTAATTTTGAAATGTTTAATTCAATCGGAAATTCTGTTGTCATTGGGGATGCGATTAAATAGTCGGAATTTATTGTTGTGGGATGATGTGGATAAACACCAACCCAACCAGGAATTGAATCTTCATTAACTCTTATCTGAACAAATCTTTTACTATCATAACAAACAACAGAACAAGTCATAAATATGATTGATCCGACAATTAACTCATGACTGTATCTTGGTTGGAAATTAGTTTCAACTCCATTATTAATAAATAATCTCACCGAATATTTCCCTCTTTTGACATCTGAAAATGTAATACTCCCACTCCTTGTTTCTTTCACGACCATTCTCTTGATAAAATTCTTAGTATCCATTTCATAATAATCATACAACCCAATCCAAAAACAATCACATCGAATTCTGTTTGGAATGACATAACTCACTTCAACAACATTTCCATCAACTACGGCATTCAATTCAATTAAATCTTCAATTGGCGGCGATACTGAGATGGGGGAGAACGCATTAATAATTGTTGAAACTGTTTTGTTGTTTGTGTATTCCTCAATCAGGTTGTCTTCTATTTTGAAATTTCTTTTCACAACAATTGGCTTGGCCTCATTAATTTCCTTTTGCTTATCTTCTTCAGGCAGGACTGGTTCCAAACTGAAATCTTCATTGTGATCACCCTCTAACTCTAAGCCACTTTTGTTGTTATCAAACAATGATTGGATATCATCGGTTGATAAAGTTGTACCATTAACGTCATTAGAGTCATTTAGGAGTCTGATTTCAACACCATCATTTTCAACATTCTTTTGTGTTAATTCCAAGCCAACAATTCCCACATCACTATGGTCGAGAGAATTTGATATTTTGGATATATTGTGTTTTCTGCCAAAGACATTTGGAGACAACTTTTTAAATGAAGTAAATTGAATTGAACCAATGCAATGGTTATAGCCAACAGATTTAATTGGGTCGACAGTCATAAAGCGATTCTTTTTATATTTGACAAATTTGGTCTTTTCATGCACAAACAACTTTTGTTTATTATCGGACTGGAATGTGATTTTATAATTCACAGACACCAAGACCACTTCCTCGATAACTTCAATTGCTTTCATCAAATATTTCGATGTTTTGTCGAAATCGCCATTAAAATAATAAAATATCAATTCAATTTGGTTTCTCGTAAGGCATTTAAAGCTATCGGTCAATGAATCGATCTTTTCTTTTTCGGATTCCATAAATCAAGTGTTCTGCATTGTGGGAGTTTCAAGTTTAAATAGTAATACCTTTCCAATTACTTTCTTTATTTCGTTTTGTGGCTTTTCATATGAGTTTAAGACAGTTTTAGTTATGACTTTGATTTTTGAATTTCCAGATCAACAAAAAGAGCAACAAAAACAAAAAACAAAAAGTGTTATAAAACGGAATTTCTCACCAAAAAAAGGAACTAACAAAGGGAACTAATAAAATCAAAGGACATGTCCAACAAAATTAAAATTGGATTGTTGGGTGATATGGGGGTTGGTAAAACATGCATTGTGCAACGATTTTGTTTTCATACCTACAAGGATTTGTATGAGTCAACAATTGGGATTGAAATATGTGATAAAGAAGTAACGGTCAACAGTGAAACATATCCATTGCAAATATGGGACACCGCTGGGCAAGAAAGATTCCGCTCGATATCGAGAATATTTTTCAATGATATCAAGGGAATATTTATTGTATTTAGTCTCGATAATATGGAAAGTTTGAATCATTGCAAGGATTGGTTGGATGACTTCTATAGCGTGGTCGATCAAAGCAAAAATATTCCAGTTGTTTTAATTGGAAATAAACTTGATTTAATCACTGATGAAAATGCCGTACGAATACCAGAAGACATTATCAAACGATTCGTTTCAACAAATGACATTCCATTATATATCGAGACGTCATCAAAGAAAGACATCAACATCGACTCAGCATTCCAAGAAATGATGACAATAATTGTTAAAAGAAATCTTCACATGAATGATGAAAATAAAGATGTCGTTGAAATTGCACAGAACCCTGATTCCGAAGCGAAGCCATCGCCCAAAACAAATGAAACATGTTTTTGTTAAATTCCATCCTTTATTTCAAAATAGTAGACAACAGCAAACAAATCACACTTTAACAAAAATAACCGAATCGTGTTTTTTGAAATCGTTTGGTTTGCTCCTTTTTTACTTTTCTTTTCTAAAGTTTATAAGAATTTTTTACTATTTTTACTATTTTTGATCACCTTGACAAAAAAAACTATTTGGTAGGCATTTGGCTATCAAGCAGACAAAAATTCAGTAAAATTAAGGGAAAATAGGTCTAATCCACAGCCACTTTGATTTCAACACAGACTGGCCAAATCAAATTGTTAAGACCAATGGACAAGACCACTTTCGTTTCTTTGTATAACAGCGATGAAAATCCAAAGGAAAACATTGGTGGAAATACACAGACCGCAGTCGTCATGGACGGGAGTTCATCTTCGTCGAGTGAAGAAAACAACCAACCATTCAGTTTCAGCACAATTTTCTTGCCGCACCATTCCGACGATAAAGAGGATGGGTTTGTTGACATCGACGGATATTTAACTCCTTTTGATGGGCAAGTCAATATCTTTGTGCAACTGTTGTATTGCATCTTCCCATGTTTTGTCCCACCTTTTATGTCGAATTCTCGTTTGGAAAAATATGTAAAAGCCTCATTGTCAATTTCGTTTGTATTGACACTGTTATTAATAGCGGTATTTATTGCGGAATTGTGTGTTTGTGGTGTGGGGTCATTTTCGTCAAATCCTGGAATAGGGCCTTCTCTTGAAACCATTGTGGATTTTGGAGCTAAATATTCGTATGCGATCAAGTTTGTTTATTACAAGTCAAATGCCAAAACAACGAACTTATTTGATTTAGACAAAACTATCAGGTCTATCGATTGTTTTCATCTTTGTTTCTGACCCCTTCTTTATTAAGTCTGGTTGTCGAAGTCCTTTTTGCCCTTCGTTTCTTTTTGTATTTTGAGCATCGATGGGGAATATTATTGTTTTTTGCTACCTACATGATCACTGGGGAAGCCGGGGTGTTATTAAGTAGTGTATTAAGTTGCAACAATGTTGCAGTTTGCTCACTTGGACCGTTTGCGGGGCTAATCGCCGTGTTTTTGGTGGATTTGGCATTAACCGACGAAACACATAAAGTACATTTTAAAAGATTAGTATTTACTTCGTTGATAGGATTACTATTGATTGTATTTGTCCAATTATTCCCACTTCAGGATTTCACTTGTCTGTTGGGGAGTGTAATTATTGGATTGACGCTTGGTGTTTTATATTTCGTAAACTTAAATTCTTGGTTTTCAAAACAATCATTGTTATTGCAAACGGGGGTTTATGTCTCTTTGGTAACGTTTTTATTGCTGTATTTCACTATTTGCTGTTTATTATTGTTTATTTGGATTCAACCATTACAAGTAACTGTTTCAAATCAGTCGAATTAAATTAGTTTTAAGTGTACTTCATTTTATATTCAAATCCTTTATTTTTCATTTTCGAGATTAAACTAAACATCATCTTCATTAATTGGTTGGTTTCTTTTGGGAGGCCAACTGTTTCAAATATTTGACTCGCTCTACGCATTGTTCTTTTGTTTTGTTTTCGACCATTTCTGCTATTTTATCCCATTTGTCGCTTTCCTTGTACGCACCGAGTTGTTTTATCGCATTTTGTAATTGAATCTGTTGTTCTTTGCTCCAATCCAAAACTTGATTTATGGTTGGTTTCGCATTTCCTTTCGAATGGATTTTGGCATTCAATGCTTTTGCGTATTCAATGACTTCGTCTTCGTTCTTTGTTTTCATGTACAGCGCAACTCTTCTGTATCTTCCCTCAGTTCCAACCGGATACTTTTTACATCCCTTTTTAAACAAATCAACATCACCTTCATTCCATTCTTCCAACACGTTTCTGCTTGATTGTTGTTTCCTTTCTTTTTCTTTCTTTTCGATGTATTCGTTTGTTTTGTGTCGCAGGAATTCCACAGCAGATTGTTTTTGCAATGAATAAACCGAATTCATTTCCTCATCCCCCATTTGGACAATCACATTTTTAATTCCACATTTAAAACTTTCATTTTCCTTTTCCAAATCAAACATTTTCAATAATTGTTCTTTCTTCTCTTTCCTTTCTTTGGCGAGTATTTCAGTTCTGGCCTTTTCTTCCTCTTCGAACTTTTGACGTTCCTCCTCCATTCTGATCCTCTCTTTCTCTCTTTCTTCCTCGAGTTGCCGTCTTTTTTCTTCAACTTCTTTTTTCTTTCGTAGCTTTTCTTCTTTTTCCGCCATTTTCATTCGGATGATTCGGAAGTCTTTCTTATAGGCCATATCAACTAATCTCCTTATTCTTGATGCCTCTTCTTTCTTTTTCTTTTGGGATTTCTTTTCATTTTCCTTTGCCATCCATCTTCTTTCCTCCCTGCAAGTTGCTTCTTCAACATTGTACATTTCGTCCAAAGGAGGATCTCTCCAAGACTTAAATGAATACCAGAACGAATAGAACTTATTAACTTCGTCAATAGAACTATTTTCATCTCCGAAACTCGGGGCATTCTTGGCTACAGACCATTTTGCATTCTTTTTGAAACAAGTCCCAAATGTTGCGTAGAATTCATTTTCTTCATACTGTCTGTCTTGTGGCAATTTATCGTCTGTGTCGTCGGCACTGTCGTACTGCCTTCGTTTCTCGGGATTGGAAAGAACGTTGTATGCGTCGATTATCTGTTTAATTCTCGTGTCGTCACCATTATTTTTATCGGGATGATGCATCAAACACATTTTTTTATATGCCTTTTTAATGTCGTCTTCTGTTGCCTCCCATCGAACAGTCCCCAACCCGAGAATCCCATAATAGTCTCCCTTTATCACGTTTTGTGCGTGGGGTTTGAATTTCGAACTGAAATCCTTTTCTTCGTTCAATCTATTCATTTTTGATTCACTTTCTTCTTCATTCCCACCCCCATTATCCCCCTCGCAATTGAACATTTTATTTAGCAATTTCTCATACATTTCACCAGCACGCTCACATTTTCTCTCAACCTTAATAGTGCACCCTTGTGTGTCATTACTGTTATGACTCAAATGAAAAAAACCAACAACTCAGTGATGAGCAAACAACATCGCCCTCATAATCAAAGGGAATTTCCCTTAGGAGCTTCATCGCAAAGCCAATTAAACTAAAAAGATTTTCAGGGTTTTCTTATAACAATATAACAGTGTTTGTGTTATTAGAGCCGCCGCAACAAGGTGGTTGTTTTGGTTGCGAGCCACATAACCATTCAAACAAACAAAAATCAATCAATTCAATCAAAAATACCTCTTAATTTTGGGTTGCAGTCATTTCGAACCATTGTCTCAAAGCTTCTGCTAAAACATTCGGTAAGGTATTAAGGTCATGAAGAATAATGTAATGGGGGAATGGGAAGGTATCCATGTAATAATCAACATTAACTTGACCATTTTCGAAATTAACACTCTTCATTTCAAGTATTGATTCGTTGGAGGGATTGTCCAAGACAATAAAAACAACGAATGTTTTCATTGCGGAATAGTCTCTTAATATTTTGGATATCCCACCCTTATCAGAGAATCGACCGTCAGAAAGAATAAATATGATCTGTTTGACGTCTAACTCAACGGTTGGGTTGTATCTCTGGCAAACCAATCCACTTTCATGCAAATAAACATACAACGATTTCATCAATCTCACCATGTCGGTATTGTTCTGATCAAATTTGAATTCTTTCACAACTCTTGCCCCATCCTCCGCATTAAATGAAGTTCCAAACTTTTGCACGCACTTGACATCGCCTCCAAACTTAATAACGCTCAACTCCCCGACCTCTAGTTTGCTTAAAGCACTTGACAACATTGCCACGGTTTCCAACGCCATTTCCCCGGCATTATTTAATACCATTGATTGCGAGTCGTCAATGGCAAGTAATATTTGATAATCCCTCTTTTGCGCTCTTGTTCTTCTTAGCCAAATCTTATCTTTCTTAAATCCAGATGCGATGTATGGAATTACTTTCTTCATATTGATTTTCTTTCCGGTTCTGTAGTCCCCCTTCATTTGACTTGCCAACGAAGGCTCTAATACTATTCGTAATTTTTCACATAACTCCATTGATGATTGGTTTGTTCTAGATTCGTAAACAGACCATTGTTGTCTCTCTGCTTCCTGAATATCAAAAGTAATTTCTTC